>JABSTT010005590.1:0-16952 GCA_013339685.2 Hyalomma asiaticum | reverse complement strand
TCACGGTCCAAACAGATAATCAGCCCCTCCTATACCTCAAGGAGGCCCAGTTCACGAACTTTCGGCTTCTCCGGTGGGCGCTGGTCCTACAGGAGTGCGATTTTAACGTACAGAGTATCAAAGGCTCGGAGAAGGTAGGTGCGGGCGTATATCCCTTTCACCCCCCCCCCTCCTGTGCTCCCTCAGCCGGGCTTCAGGGAGCACGGGGGGGGGCGGGGAAAGGGATGTAGTCTGTCTCATGTTTTTTTTTCCTGTAACCAACCTTACTCGTCTGTATGTCTTTGTCATTCTTACTGTCCCTGTTTATTTTACGGTGTGTCGCGAACTCAGTGTGTGGCGGAACTCTGTGTCGTGCAAGTGGTGTGTGCGCGAGTTCTCGCTACCCAAGAACACTTTGAATCCCGCGATGTGATCTTGCGCGTGATCGTCTGGTGTGCGTAGAGCGCGGACGGCTCCCAGTGCGCGGCCATGACTTCGTGTTGGGTTTGTGAATGTTAACGGATAACATTCTTGTCGCCGGGGTGGTGTGACAAAATGCGCGCACTCGACTTGACCGCGCCTCTGTGCCCGCGCACCGCCGCGAGCGATCAAGCGGGGAGGCCGCAGGGAGGTGAACGTACATCTTTTCCCGGTCTCTCCCGGACCGGTTCCTTTTGATTACCCATATGTAGAGACGAGGAGAGAGAGGTGAAGGCGAGCTATAACGTGACGACCGAGCAGAGTCGTTTGAGTGGCCAAGGTCGTCGGTTGGTAGGTCGAGGGTTCGGCCAAGTGGGAGGCCGCCAACAGGAAGATGTATCCGGGCCCGCGGTTGGAGTGAGCCTACTGCTCGAGAGAGAACGGCGCGTGGTTCTACCCTGCTCATCTGTGGCCGCGGCGTATATCGATGAGCCAGCAGCCCGGCGCCACGGCCCGGACACCCGACCAGCTACAACCACAGCTAAGCCTCCGCGCTCAGCGGCTCTCATTCTTCTCACTAGGACTTTCTAGAACAATCACGTCCTATCCCTTGTGTTACTAGCCATTGCGTGTTTAGTATTGTATTGCTATGTCCACGTAGTGTTCGTGTGTGTATTGACGCGAGTATCTTGCACGCCAATTGATTATTCTCTGTTATTTTTGTTATTGAGACTCCGCGGAGTGTTCTTTGTCGCGTGGCATCTGCCGCGTGGGTTGCCTTGTACAATGCCTTATATAGTGTGATTTAGTTGTATTAAATGCAAGCCGTTCTCGTTAAAAGCACCAGTGTCTCCCGTCTCTAGCCCCTGGCTCACGTACGATCAGGCTTGGACCCTATCCCCGGTCAGCTGGTCGAACCTAACCGAATTCACGTGGGGTGGGTTGTTGTCACCTCGCCCCCTCTTAAACGGAGAGTGCCACGAAATTCTTCCACGGTGTCTTCGATGTCGCTGGGCGACCGTGAATTGGTTTGATTGATTGATTTGTGCGGTTTAACGTCCCGAAACCAGCTCTCATTATGAGAGACGCCGTAGTGGAGGTCTCCAGAAATTTCGACCACCTGGGGTTCTTTAACGTGCACTGACATCGCACAGCACACGGGCCTGAACATTTCGCTTCCATCGAAATGCAGCCGCCGCCGCTGGGATTTGATCCCGCGAACTTCGGATCAATAGCCGAGTGCCACGACCACTAGACCACCGTGGCGGGGCTGGGCGACCGTGAAATGAGTGTTGTTTGCGTACCCGTCGTGCAGCTGACCATAGCCGACAGAGTTGCAGCGAGGCTATCACGAATTGCTGCCAATACGTGACTTGGACGAACGTCCGACTCTTTTAACACGTCACCAGAAAACCCCCCCCTCTAAATGGAAACCGAAATTGGGCTTTTCAAGGAGCCGTATTAAAGATATATTCATTGCATTGCGAGGCACCACGATGCTCTTTTTGGGTTTCTCCACGCCAGTGCTTTTATTTACAGCGATAATACGAAAATGTAAAAAAATTAATGTGAGTACTCCTTTGAGGAGAAATGATCAGCGCTGAAAGGTAGATATATGGCATTTATTTTCTAGTCAGGCTTTCTCTTAAGCGTCCGGGGTCCGTACACTCATTGGCGGAAACCACTGAAGCCATGGCTTGCTGCGGTTGAACGAGCATGTGTGCGCATAGCCTGCATTGTTGTCTCGCTGCACCGATTGGGTACATATGAAGTTAACGAAACGGCCGGAAGAGCACCACGACAGTGGCATGTAAACCATGCCGCTCATGAAACGCATGTCATGATTGTCATGTTTGACCTGTCATTTACGTTCGTAATGCAGTCGTGTTGTGGCATAGCCATTTTGGCATACATCCCATTAACGAAACGCGTGGCGTGTAAATCATGCAGTTCATGTTCTTAGAAAGTCTCACCCATGGTTGTCAGACATTGTTGTCTTGCCTTACAAAGTTTGCTATATATCAAGTTAACGAAACGGCCGCAGGAGCACCAAGACCATGGCACGTAAATCACGCCGCCCATGACATGCAGTTCATGATTTTTGTGTTACGACGTGTCATTTATGTTCGTCATGCAGCCATGTTGTGACATACCAATTTTCATATACATCCCATTAACGCAACGTCCAGGAGAGCACTAATATCAAGGCATGTAAATCATGCCGCTCATGACATGCATGTCATGATTTTCATGTTATGAGCTATCGTTTATGTTCGCCATGCAGTCACGTTGTTGCATGCCAATTTTCGTATACATCCCATTAACGAAACGGCCTGGAAAAAGGAAGATCGTGGCGTGTAAATCATGCCGCTTAGGCCATGCATATCATGATTTTCATTTTTTAACTTGTCAACTGCGTTCCTCATGCAGTCATGTTGTTGCATACCAATTTTCGTATACATCCCATTAACGAAACGGCCTGGGAAAAACAAGACCTTGGCATGTAAATCATGCCGCTCATGACATGCATGTCATCATTTTCATTTTATGACCTGTCAATTACGTTCCTCCTGCAGTCATGTTGTGCTATACCAATTTTCAAGTACATCCCATTAACGAAACGGCCAGGAGAGCATCAAGACCGTGGCATGTAAATCATGCCGCTCATGACATGCGTGTCATGATGGTAATGTTTGTCCTGTCATTTACGTTTTATTTTTTTTTATTTACATATACTGCCGTCTCATTGCGAGACATTGCAGGGGGGGGGTACAGAATTTGCTTGGAAATCAGGCATAACATAAAACAAATTAGCATACAAGGGAACGCTAAACTGCGTGATTTAACAAGCATATAAAAAAGCAAGTTATACAAATGCGCATATAACAAATCAACATTGCATCAAAAACACTTGTTAGATGGTAGGAAAGAGGCACAAATATACAAATAGCGCACCACGCATTAGAACTCCAGAGGCACATGATGATGAATTCTTTCTGCAAATTGTGCGGTAGGTAACTGGCGAAGTGCACCGTCAAGACCATTCCAGACTTCGACTGTGGATGGGAAAAATGAGTATTTAAAACTATTTAAACGTGGGCGGAATGACACAAGATTAAGGGGGTGATAGCTTCGAGTAGCTTGAGTAGGGCGTTTCACAAATTAAACTGGGGCCGTGATTACCGATGATTCATGTACAATCTTATGTAGAGTGACAAGCCGTTCGCACGTGCGTCGGTGTGCTAGTGTTTCAAGCGATAAGTTATGTGCATGTGATGAAGGAGATAAGTGGCGATCGTATCTGCTATATATAAACCTTATGGCTTTTCTTTGCAAAGATTCCAACTTGGCTACGTCACAAGAGAAGTATGGGGACCAGACAACCGACGAGTACTCCAAGATTGGCCTGATTAGGGTTTTATATGCAGTTAATTTGCAGCCCTTAGTAGCATCCTTCAATGTACGGTTTAAGTAGAATAGTTTACGAAGAGCTTTCGAGTGAGTGCGGTCTATGTGTTTCTGCCATTTCAAAGTATGTGTGAAAGTCACCCCAAGGTATTTAAACTGTGGGTCCGGCAGCGGCATGGCATTCGGTTGCTGCAGTTACGTCTTTTTCGTCTTGCAGATCGCCGCTACCTTCGATGGTCGCAATTTCGTCGGATATGTTGGACCTGTCTGGCGCCTGCGCAGTTCATCACCTGGTTTTCATTGCTCTTCACGCGCACCCATGGACACGTGTACATCGCTGCTATGCTTCGAGTGCCCGTCTCCATTACGCCCCGGCCTTCCGCCCTCGTCAAGTTGGTGTTCCTGCGCCCTTCCTGGCTCAACCGGAAACTCGACTGTCCCGCCACAGTTTAAAAGACCCTGCACAAGCGCTCTGCTCTTCAGTGGAATAATGCAGTCTTGTTGCAATATGTTGCATTATATGCAGTCGTGTTGCATTCCTAATGCAGTCGTGTTGTGGCATAGCCATTTTGGTGTACATCCAATTAACGAAACGCGTGGCATGTAAATCATGCCTCTCATGATATGCATGTAACAATTTTCATGTTCTTAGAAAGTGTCACCCATGGTCGACAGACATTCTTGTTTCGCCATACGAATTTTGGTATATATCAAGCTAACGAAACGGCCGCAAGAGCACCAAGACCATGGCACGTAGGTCATGAGGTTTATGACATGCACGTCATGATTTTTGTGAATCATGACGTGTCAGTTAGTTTATCATGCACTCTTGTTCTGCCATACCAAGTTTCGTAGACATCCCCTTAACGAAATGGCCAGGAGAGCACCAAGACCGTGGCATGTAAATCATGCCGCTCATGACTTGCATGTCGTGATTTTCATGTTGACCTGCCATTTATGTTCGTCATGCAGTCTTGTTGTGGCATACCAATCGTAAGGCTGCCACTAGAAAGGCGCGTTTGTTTAGGTTAGCTTTTGCTCTGCATTTGCATTTTATTTTCTTCTTGGTACTTGTATGTCCCGCTTCTTCAGCGTTCGGGGGCCCGGTCAGCCCGGTCGCGCACTGAGAAGGGGAGGTGCGTGGACAATGGACACAGCAGTGACAGCACAGCGAGGGCGGCGCCTCGGAAATCTGAGACGTCTGGGAGGCCCTGCGGGCGTTGCGCGCGCATGCACGGTGTACAGTGCGAGCAGCTGCGGGCTCGTAAGTGGAGTCGCCTGAGTGCTCTTGAAACAGTTTCTCAGGACGGGACGTGAGTGCCTATACGGGGGGCTCCCTCCCAATACTCCGTGCCGCGGCAAGACAAAGTCGCCGCGCAGCTTGCCCGAATGGACACCAGGGTATGCCCCTTTGGGCGCCAGCGTGCAGGGGCGGTCGGGCATCCTTGGTTCGAGGAACGCAACACGCGCATCGTTACGGCAGCCTGGGTCGGTTGCTTTTCAGCGCCGAAGGGGACGAGTGGGCGACAGTACCTACGGAAGATCGCGAGCGTGTGTCGCTCGTGACAGGAATCGGCGTGTTTTGTTGCCGCTCTTTCCATGAGAGACGGGCTGCCGGGGACGGATGACGATAAGTCTCTGGCGGCTCTAATAGACCAGTCACATAACGTGTAGGTTGTGTGACTCGTCTATTAGAGCCCGTTGACACGGTTTGTGCAACGCCGTTGGCCGATGCATGTGAGTTGCCCGGTTCAGACGAGGATCCGCGGCGCGAGTTGGCGAGATTGAAGTGAGGGCCGACGAGTTTGGGGCTGACACCTTGCGGCACGCACGGTCGCAGGCGTGCCGCGGGAAAAACAGTCCCCGCATCGAAACCCAGACGTTCCAGACGCAGTCGTCGCGCTTAAGCCATGGATGGCGTCAGCCCTCAGGTGGTATGGAAGGTTCTTTGCACATTGTCGCCGCGACTAAGCCGTCACTCAAAGGGAAGTCCACATTGATGGCTCGTTTGAGCGAACGAAGCATCGGGAATCGCAGTTTATGCACGCTAACTATAACCACATCCTACGCGCTGAGAGCTTACCCCAAGGGGGTGGCACGGGTACACATTTGGGCGGAGCGGCGATCCATGTTTATTTTTGAATAAACATGGAGCCCCGCGCAGGCGCATCAGCATAAGCTGCGGCAGGCGCATCAGCATAAGCTTTCAACACGAAAGTGTTTTATGCCGGGGTACACCACAACCCCACACGTCACTTCCGTAACGGATGTGACGCAATAAAATATATATGTAGGAATAACAGCGAAACACGCAAAAATATTTTTGATAATCCGCTCACAGCCCCCGATTCACGACAAAAGGTTTCCGGTGCTCTACCACTACGCTGTCAGCGCTCTTGCTCTAATTTGTGCGAACGCGCCTTATATTCCTTCTTATCTCGCTTCGTTCGTTCTTGGTGCTCTCATCCGGCTCAGCACGCGCGCATCGAGGCGCGCTTTGCCTGGAACGGTGCCGTCATCCAGGAGTGAAGAGAGGCGACGTGAAGCACTACAGCTATACTTCACCTCTCCTGGATGGCGCAATCATTCCATGCGCGCTCCAAAGTGCGCCTCGACGTACGCTCGCGGAGCCGGACGAACGCATCAGCGAGGAAAGAAGGAACATAAGTACAGGTTCGAGCATGACCGTCGATAGCGTAGTGGTAGAGCACCGGCCACCTTTCTTTGTGCATGGGGTTTCCGCGCCTACTCTACAAGCGTGATGGCAAGAAAACTCCCGCGTTAGGTGTCAAGTATGGCATCGACGTTAACCATTCAATGTGGAGCAAGCAAATATGATTGATGCCTTTGTCCCATGGCATTTACTATAGACTGTGTCCAGTTATTATGTAAGCCACTTCAGTTACCACAAGGTGTTGGTCATGGATGTTACGGAAGCTTTGCGAGAACGTGGGTTAATCCACGTCAAATGGTGCCCTGCCAGCGAAACACCGATGGCAACTTTACCTCGATGTACAAAAAAATTAACACCATCTTCCCAAAGGGAACCCTGATGGGATGCGAAGCAGCAGCGTTGCGCACGGGTGGCGTCACGGGTTGAACGGCGCTAACGCGGGTGCTTCGCATCCCATCAGGGTTCCCTTCGGAAGATGGTGTTAATTTTTTGCGCGTGAACCGACAAGTCGGCGGTGTAGCGAGCGGCGGTCGCGGTAGCGGAGCGAGCGGCGGTAGCGGCAGGTGTTGCGGGCGAACGGACGAGGCGGCAGCTCCGGGCGCTGCGTCCAGCGCGCGGCAGGCGAGGGAGAGAGTGACGTCAGCGCGCACTGCGAGGGGAGCGTGACGTCAACGCGCAGCTGCGGCGTGGCCTACTTGGCACCGCTCCAACACCTGCGGCGAGGGGAGCGCGTTGCGGCGCGTTCGTACGGACGCACGGAGGGACAGCGTTACACAGGCTAGTCAAAGAGCTGCTTCGCATTTAAAACATTCAACTGCCAATGCGAAGGCGCATTTTACTTTCGTGTTATACCGATTCCTCTGAAAGAGAGTTCAGCCATGTTCTTTTCTATTTCGTTGCGATCGGTGCATTCTAATGAATATGCTTATAATGAATAGGCCTGAACAAAAGACTGATGACTATGCTCTGCATAATAATATTCTCGTAATAGCTACGTACAATCACGTAGAGCATTCTTTTCTGATTTTCTAAGCGCTCGTCTTGTCTCTCTTTCTTTTTTCTTTTCTATTTTTTCTCTATCTTGGCGATCGGGGATTGAATAATGCAGTGCTTCGGAGAGAGCGGCTATTGTAGGTGTGTGACGCGAAGCATTGCGATTTTCTTTGATCGCTCAGCTGATGTCTTGAGTCTATCGGGGTGGTGCATTCTACAGCTTACATAACATAAAGAAGTGTGCTGCTCGCAAGCTTGATCTTTGCACTCGCAACACTGCAGGAGGTTCGTAAAGACTCAAACGTGATCTTGGTGGGATAATTTCGTAGAAATCTGTGGTGGAAAATAAGTTATAAAGAACGCCTTAGTTGGGACACCAGCCATAAACAGACTGATACCAATCACTAAGTATGACCATAATATATACGTTGAATTTTATAGACAATAAAACCTCATTTTTACAGCTGATCCTATGCTCACGAGATCAAATCCTGTGAATGGGAACTACCGATATGGAACTGGCCGATTTTGATTTCCACTGCTTGAATAAGCACTCGACATTCTCATTTCGAAATATTTCGGCGCAATATGCAGTGTACATTATTAACGCCCGTTTGAAATCCCAGCTTTCTTGTGCTCCCGAAACGACCATGCGACACCAAATACCTGCATAAACACTACCCATTGGCGCACCTTAAGGCGTTTAAAAACGCAAGCATATCAGTTACTTTCGTTTGCACTAACATAACCCATTCATATGAAACCTTCAAATTAATGAAATAGTTGAACCCCGTGTGATGCCGCCGTACTGCAGCAAGACAGGAGCAGGATTTGTTTTTCCATAGCCTTCGAGAGAGCTCAAATCTCGGAGGCAGTCATGGCGACTGACATGACGTAAACTGCAGAGTTGAGGGGAGCGCGCAATGCTGGATTCGCTGTCCTGGCCGTCGTTTTTTACGCTCATGCTTGGGTGACTCGTATTTGCGCTGTAGGGTTCAGAATACAAGTCCTCGGCCACCTTGGCTATATCATTCATGTTACCAAAAATGTTGCCCTGCCTATCCTTCATTGCATGCATTCTGTTGCTTTCTGTACAATGCCTCATTTCTGTTGTTTTGCTGCTGCCTCTTTCTCTCACGGCTGCTTCTATTTATTACACGTTACGGTTTCGCATGTCAGTGAACCTATTGTCATCTGTTGGCGTTGTTTATTTTAATTTTTTGGTAGTTTGAGACAACTTTTTGAATCTTGTCGTCGTACTGCTTTCCCTCTGATTCCTATTGATGCTTCGGAGATCAGCCTATTAATATTTTCGTTCATGTTCTGCGTGTCCTCATCCCACTTTATAATAAGGTAATTAAGCCAACAAAATGGTAACTTCCATGTATGACATCATGTACCTGTTATGCAATCCACCTAATTAATGCGTGATCTATCAAAAGTGTTTGTCCACTGATGTCGTGATATGCCAATATTTGTATCGACCCTTTTACTGAACGAAGGCAATAGCACGAAGAGTTAGGATAGATAGATAGATAGATAGATAGATAGATAGATAGATAGATAGATAGATAGATAGATAGATAGATTTTCTCGTACAGCGACCTGTAGTACGTTTCTTTAAAGGAACTAAAAAATCGTCTACGTAATTAAAAATTTTTAGGGCTGTACCTCGTCAGTTAGTGAATTCAAAAGGTCAATAGATGTGAGAAAAATGTGACAGAGTATTGGAGCTACACATGATCCTATGCAGATGCCCCGGTGTTACATAAACTGTCGGTTGTCATACTGGATAAAGGCAGCTTTAATATAAAACTCTAAAAGCGCCATGAAGTTGTCGACACTCACCGTGGCTCTGTTTTGGAAATAAATTAGGCCGTTGGCTTCAATACATTACTGAACGGCAATGTATAGGTCGTTGTAGGGCCCTGAATGAAAGAAATACTCTACATCTTTTGAAAAGGCGCAACCAATCAGCTGTTCCGGCTTCATTTTGGCTTCACTAACTGACGAGGGCAAAGCCATAACGACTTTTAGGTACGTCCACAATCTTTTAGTCCCTTTAAAGTAACGTAACTCCGGGCGCTACGAGGAAATTGCAACGGGGATTGTCCAGCAGTTCCTTCAGTATGGCAAACTGCTCTCCTTCACGGATAAATTGCGAGAACAAAAGAAACTTCAATTTTTAGACATGAACATCGAGTTTGGAGAAGGAAGTGTTTGCTGATGCTATCAGCCTAGGTCGAAAAAGCATCTTTTGCCCTTTGATTCGGTGCTCTCAAAAACCGTCAATAGGGTCATTGCCACTCTATCCCTAGGATCTGCACTCATCAACTGATCCCTCACACGATGCAGGCGAGCATTCAGGGCGCAGTAGGCACACTGCGCGAAGCAGGATTTCCTGAACGCCTTGTGGCAGCCGTGACAGAGGCACTGCAATAGAAATTTAAGGGCACGAAAAAGACACCGCGGTCACAAGGTTGCAGCAATGCCAAACCACTGGTGATACCATACATTCATAAGGTGACCCGTAACCTCAAAAGATTTGGCAATAAGTATGGCGTCCCGATAGTGCTTTCTGCCACTGGAAAACTGGGCAAGGTGTGCTCCAGGGTGACGAGTAGCGACCCTGTGCTTTTCGGCTGTGGTAAAAGCCGTACAAATCTGTGCCTGCGGTGTGCCACGGCGGTCGTCTACGAAATTCCGCTTTCATGTGGCAAAGTTTACGCAACTGACACGAAGCGCTGCGTGAAGGCACGTGCCCATGAATATCAAAGATCGCTAGAAGATGATTCCCCCACCCTCCTGAATCTGCCCGCCAATTACCGTTCCTGCTGCTGTGAGCCATATTACTTCACAAAATCAAAATTCTAGCCAGAAGCAGGGATAGATAAGCTCGTGAGCTTCCTGATGCTTTCTTTATCACTCAGAGAGGTCGCACATGCATCAGCACCACTTCAGTCTCCCTGCGTGCCAGTGAAATTAGATTGTTAAGCAGGAGATATTAGGCACTCTCGAATCTGCACAAACGAATGCTCATGCGCTCATATTTTCTCCAGTCCTGTCGGGTGCAAAGGCTGCTGTTTTCAATAAACATAGTTGGAGTATAGCGCCCGTCCTGTCTAGTGTCTCAGCGTCCGTGTCCGGTTGTTCACGCTGCTTATGTTTGTAATTTAAAGAAGTATGTATAACAAAAACTGAATGGCAGGCTACAACACATAATCATATAATATGTATGCCGTTATTACGTATATTGATTTATACAAATAACTCACCGGTTCCACTCGGGAGTATTGTGCCATGGGAGGTGGAGTTACCTTACACAGAGGAATCAAAACTTTCTTACATATTTAAAGGTTAAAGAAGCAAAATCGCTCATTTGTTTACATGAACACTAATTTGGAGCTTTGTTGATGGTTAAGGTGCATATTATGTGACGACATAGAGCATACTGCGGCTACCTACTGGCTTTTGAAAACCAAAGATTTTTCTCAAATGACGTTTATGCAGAGAATGTCTATAGATCTTGTTCCTCCAGAAAAATTTTCTTTAGCGTCACTAAAAAGTCCCAGTTTCGCCAGAAGGGTGACGCAATTACAGCGATTGCAATGCATGATATAATCTACGAAGCAGGACTAGCAGCTTTAGGGGCCATCCGAATTCTAGTGAACGCGGCCTTATTAACTAAGCATAGAGGTGTGCTTACGGGTGGCCAGACCCGCACGAATGAAATGAATGACCATGACATTACACTACCTGAAGAGTGTTAATGATGACAAATGGTGGCTCTAGGCAGACTATCAAAGGTTATTTACGTTCCATGTTGCTGCCGTACGGTGATCATTGCGTGTGTACCACGATGTGGAAATTAAGCAGAGGAGAAATCGTTCATATTACGGCACGTTGAAAAAGCGCACGTAATAGTAGAACACGAGCAGCGGCCTCGGCTCGCTGTCGACCTCGTATAGCCGTGATGCGGGCCACAGTCGAGCACGCGGCACGCAACCGTGGACGCGCAGCCCGGGGCACATTTGCGAGCAGTCGCTGCTGGTGAAGCCTGGAAGTGCTTTGAATGACAGTGCTGTAAAAAAGCATGAGAAGTAAAACGCGCCTTGCTTCAGCGCGACCAGCATTCAGATGGAGTTCTTCGGCAAGCGTCCTGAAGAAAAGCGGTGGCTTGATGTAGCAGCATGGGACGGTCGAGCGGCAGAGGCAACGGCCCAGCAGAGCTGCGAGTCAAATCATGTTGCTCTGAGGTCTTCTGGCGCTTGCTTCACACCGCGCTACCGCTCTACGCAGCGGGAACTGCCCAGTTTGCGCCGTCAAGAAACGGCCCAGTATTGCGGCGACAACCGAGTGCGTTCCTTCCGCACTCGCACACGCATTCGCGTTAGCGCTATAAGGCGAGGGCACTGCCCGAGTTGCGGTGATTTGCGAGGCACCTGGAACGGATCACGTGATCAAGGTGGTGATACGCAGTAGCAAAAAGGCATAAACACCGTTGCCGACCCACGCGTTGTTGTCGGCTGCCCGGTGAGAGCAACACACCACCTCCAGCGTAACTACCTGTAAGCACGGGCTTCTTCAGTGGAAGGCAGCTCCAATACCCGTGTCTCCAATACGCAGCTCCAATATGCGCTGCATGCAAACGCGGACCTCCTCAGCGGACGCCAGCTCGTGATGCTTGCATACTGCCAGCTTCAAGGGCAGCGCATAAGGACTCTCTGCTCGCGTCGAGAAGTTTGCGCCATCTCGTGATGGAAGCCCAATTGGGGCTCCGTGGCACATCCAAGCGATATATTAAAACGTGCGCCAACAGCCTCATTCTTCATGGCTGCTCTGGGCGTAGTTGTCTGAGGTCCTCGCCTAGGCGCTCTCTTCGTAACCGAACGGTTATGGGTGCAAATCGTCGCTTGGGCGCCTCGCAAAAAAATAACAACAAAAAATTGATTGGTCTTTCTTTGACAATTTTATTGATATATTAGATGTTTGGTCTTGATACATACTTATTACATACGGGGCATCATGGGGACGGGGAAAACCCCGTTAAAATATCGGTATTATTGCTATCGCAATAAGAATTGTAATCGGCAGACCGGAGAAGTTTTGGCATACTGCAGTCACACTCTAAAAACTGGAGCCGGTTTCGCAGCAGTGAAACCACTGGGCTACTCTTTAGAGCATCGTTCTACTCTAGCAAAACGTCGGATGGAGTGAAATGTCCGTATCTCTTGCTCCACCCATGCGATGCTCGTTCTCGCAGCCACAAACATTGCGGCTGGCGCGGGAGCGGACGACTGAAGAAGACAACTGCCGCTTTTTGAAGTCTTTTTTCGGCGGAACTAGCAGCTGCCTTCCTACGACTTCCACGTGCAAGCGGACAAGCTTTCGCGTACAAACGCCTGCATAGTACGTTTAACGAACGGTGCCTTCCTCGACTGCGAGCCTCAACCGACGGGAGCCATAGCGCGGCGCCTCTCCATGCAGTGTTTTTCCCCGACCGAACGGCCGTACCCGTGCTAGTGAAACACGCTAGCCTACGCGCCTCGGATCCTTCGCTTACATGTGCGAAACGAAGAGGAAGACACTTTCAGCGATACAGTAAGCTGTTGCGATCGTTGACGGCAGGTTTCGGACAGACTCACTGGATATAATTTATACGTGTAAAGAAAAAGCCTTCGCTACGACTACGGCATCGAGCCGTTTGACGGCCATGAGTGCGTCGACGGTGAAAGTACCGTGACTAAGCTCCATCCCGTTGGCAAGTCTGGTAAATACATTATAGTACCCTAGACACTTCTGATGGCAGAGACCTATATTTCAGTTGTGTGCAGAATAATGAGGAACGAGGAGTACGTATTTTGTGATCGCCAGCGGTTGTTCGCCGCTCGACGGACGCGAAAGGGGACGCCGTCGGAAGGAAGCGGGTCGTAGCGGAGCACCCGGGTGTCGCTTTTCTTCGCTGACGTTAATGAAATTCAGCTGCTATTATGTTCGTACTTGCATGCTCAGGTGGATTTTACATCGCGAACCAGCACTGCGAACGCACGTTTGCCCGCAAAACGGAATGCGAGCTGCTCATAATTGGAATGCGTTAACCTAAAAGACATTTCTATGTTCCGCGAGTTTAGATTAACAGACCTGTGAGGCGGACGGCTACCTATGAGCCAACGCTAAATATACACCTGTTCAATGCATACTTTTTGTTTAATTACACAGTACAGTATTTTACCACTGGCGCTACATAAAAGATCTACCATACGGGTTATATATACGGGACTTCAGTGTAAGACTGTGTATCGCGAGTGTGCTGTGTGCTTTGCTGTGGTTGTGTGATTGGCTCTATTGCGTTTGTGTCATGTCAACCTGCATATTGTATGTTCATGTTGATGTAATTAAATGCCTGCTGATTGCAGCGTGCTCGAAAAACGCAGTGTTTGCTTTCTTTGTCTCTGCTACTCCCTCTGCTGAGTACTATAGCACTCCACTTGGTGGGGTAGTAGAGCTCTCTTCAAAAGAGTGTTCGAATCCCCTTCGGAGGCGTCCTGCTATGTTTTTTGGCGAGAGTACCGGTACCCTGTCAGGTGGAGTGCTGATGTCATGCCTGATGGGTTTAGTGTACTCCGTATAAAATGGGGTTGATCTACTCTGGACAAGGGAGTTAAATTTGCGACAGGAAAACACTCCCCCAAAGTGAGTGCCCAGCACTCTGTTTTTAGCGTGAAAAGTGTTGGTAAATATAGCGCAAAGTTATGTCACATGGTAGCGCAGCTTCCATAGAAACCCACGCGTCCAGAAAATGCGGCTCGTATGGCGCTTAGCGCCATGTATTTATGATGGGATACATCCCCCGGAAGCAGAAATAATCCGGATGTGACGACACGTCCAGTAAAAACAAAGGTGACGTCATCATTATCATCAGAGGCGCGAAATGTGCGTTTTTTTTTTTTGTTGTCCTGCCGCAGGTTCATGAGTAGAATTTATGTATGCTATATTCATTCTCTATCCGATATTATTCTGTATGTTGACATACGCATTGCAATTTTGAATACCACAGGGCAATGGCTACATGATGATCCAGTTTCTGTATTTAAAGCACGGTAAAACATGTTCGCGCCTTGTAGAGTCTCAATAAAATTGTTAAATGTTGCAAAAGCCACAGTAATTTATTTTCCCCCAGAGTGACCATGAGCTTGCACCCTCTTAATAATGTTTTGTATTCGGCTAAGGAAAGTGATCTTGTAGCGCTTAATTTGCGTTACGCCAAGACTTTTCATGTATGTATCCATCTCTCCTTGATCTTCCCCATTTCCATGAAGTTCGCACAATATAATAAAAATGAAATAACAAGACTGGGAATAAGTATGTCAGCAGGGACCTTTTATTGACATCGAACAATCAAACTAAAATATACTGGCGCTCTACAGTCGGCACGAAATATGGCAGCGATGCGGCTGGAATTATTGCGTGAAGAAAATATTACTCTTAGTCATTGTAACAGCCAAAATATACCTGCAGCATTTGAGCAAATTGGACCAAGTCCACCACTCTTATGCATATACACATGATCCCCAATTCTAAATACCTTATTGGCAGCAGGGTGGGGATGACATAGCTTTGTGTTCAAGACAAGCGCGTGTTCCCATGCTACAGCAAGCTTTGTATTTTTGAAGGAGTGTAAGCACGTTTTAGAAGCCCTGCAAAATCATTACATACTAACATTTTTAACCATAGCAGGAAACAGGTGTGATGATGTACTATTTACCATCGTCACGCCGCTGTGCGTGTGACACGTTGAAGATGGAGGAGACCGTGGCTGATTATAAGAACCACAGGACAATTATATTTGGGCGACACACACACACGAAATACATAAGGCGAGAACGTACACTATAGCCAATCGTTCCATATGGCGGTCTAGAGTCCCTGAAGTAGTGGGCTGGTAGGGTCCCGGCGGTGACGTTGTCGTCGTCAGGTAGACGTCCGGCGTGGTAGTTACGTCGCAGCAGCAGGGCTCATGGGGCGAGTGGGCGACCCACCACTCCGTATGCAGTAGCCGCCATTGTCGGTAACACCCCGGGTCTCTTCAGCGCCAGGCAAAGATCTTGCGATGCTCGCTGTCCTGACGGTGGAACGCCGTCCGGTAGGATGAACCACGCGCGTAGATGCTGTTTCCCCGACAGAAGCCGGCCACGAACAGAACTTGCGATGTGGAGTACGTGAGGCGCTCGTGTCCCGAAGACAGGCGCCTCCGTGCGCGAACCCCGCGCGTCGATGCGGGTTCGGTGACCTCCGGCCTGTTATGATGGTTCCAAAACTGACTGACTTGCGCGAGTCCCATTTCCTTCTCTTCTGAAGCACAAGCTGCTTCTTTTTCCTCTGCTTCGAGAGATCGGTCGCTGCGTCGCTTGCTCTCACTGGCTCGCCTTTACGTGCTTCCTCAGAACTGGCATGCGGCTAAACCTTGCCACGAGCATAGTCGATACTGCGTCGTACACTCGTGCTTAAATATATTCGACGGTTTTGACGTTCTAAAATTATAGTCTAAATTTACAGTGCAATCGATCTTTCAACAGGTACCTACTGATATCTTGCATTCTTGCACAGAACATCGTTTCTTCGGGAGTAGAATACAGTGATAACTGTTCGTCTCTTAGGTCACTGATGGCGCGCGAAGATCGCTAGAACAGACGTTTTTCCGACGTTTTAACACGCCTCACTGTTCAATGAACACGCCCCTCACGATGTGACACAATCCTTAAAACAGTGCGCTCAGGAGACCTAAATGTCACGCCACAGATATCCCAAAACACGGAAGAGGAAAATCAAATAACAATGCAGAATGCAGAATAACAATGGGGAAGGCGCGGAAGCGTGTCCCAGCAGACTGATTTTCATGGCGCTTTCCTGGAGCCTCGTAAACGCCCCCTTATCGTTCCACAGACACATAACCGAACAGCGCGAAATTAAAAGGCACAACACGTTATTTCGTGCGTCATATCTGTTTAAAACTACCAGTGAGGACTGATATGTAACAATAAAATGAATGTTGTTTTCTTCGTTACAAAGCTATTTTTTGTTAATAGTGTTTGTCCACTCCTCACCTCGTAACACTTCAATCGTAACTTCCATATTCCCCGATGTTTATGCCGCTGACAATTGGTTCTGCATCCCTTTTCGTCCAAAGCTTCACGACCACCATGTGAATGGACTTCTATAGTGATGGAATTGCTGCGCTTGCAAGGCAGGCTCACATGCTTATAGCCTTGCGACCAAAAAGTGTACATAGTCTGATTATCACAACGCCACATTTACCTTTGACATCCGCCCTCTTTCCTTTTTCTAGCTTATCGCAACACTCTACGGTCGATACATATTCACTCAGTTTGTAACGTAATGATCATTACACCTTTCGGCGAGAACATTACCATTGACGTACGATAGCATACGGAGTTAGTTCATTCTTCTCACGATTCTG
>JABSTT010005589.1:0-16435 GCA_013339685.2 Hyalomma asiaticum | reverse complement strand
GTTCACTCTTAACGTTTCTCGCCAAATCGTTCGTCCAACGCCCATTGGAATTTCGTGTCTGGCTTTCTTGTTTAAGCGAGCACGGACGCAATCGTAAGGTGGCACAAATGTACAGTTCTTGGCGTGCATTCTTAACACTTTTCGCACACCGCAGGTAGAAAACACATATAACCAATTCAATTTGATCTTAGTCTCCGTCGCCCGCAGCGTCTCCGATCCAGGCATATAGCAATGGAAAATACGATGACGTGTGAACGCAGTCGCCGAAATATCGGCGAAATCGCTGTCACAATATCTGGGCGACGCTGAAATCGTCGTTCTATTTTTGTGCATCGTGGACAACCTACAGTAGCCAACAGAGTTGCTGCGACTCCATCGGGAGTTGCGGGCACCACGTGACTTGAACCCACGAATGACTGCGTCGTCGCGTCAATAAAACCGCTCCCTCGAAATAAAAAGAGGGTTTTTACAGCAGCTTATTGCGTTCCGAAGCACCACGATACAACATTTAGTGTTCTCAACATGTTTTTTTTTTATTTAGAACAAGAAGATGCCAAAAACTCGTTTCAGTACTTCCTTAAGCGCAATCGCATGGATGTGAAATCATTTTTGCACAAGCCCGCCTTGCATGAAATTAATATTCCTATGCCATTATTTTCAATTTCAGTTTGATGACTTTCTGACCATGCATGCAGTAAGTATAATCTGATTTGTACCGTAATAGTTTCCACCGCTGAACAACGTAGCAGTAGTGCTAAGAATTGAACGGGTACCAGAAGCTTAATATACAGTGATTTAATTTAATTTATTCCCACCAATACAGTGTTGATGAAGAGGGTGAGAAAAAATGTAACTAACCGTTTGACTAAGTTCCCACCCCCAATTACATCAGAAAAGGTAGTGGTCGCGGTAGAACGCATAAAATAGTCGCAATTACTGCGCATTGGTTACACAAATTACAACAATATACATAAACTGGAGTAATTTTAAATGGAGGCAACACAGGTTTTATACACTTTTCATATAGCAAGAGGCATAGACAAGCCCGTCTACAAACGCTGTGTGCAAATATGGCAAAGAGAAAACATTAACAGCAAAAATAAAAAAGACAGAGAAACAGTACGTGGCAAAACATTAGATGATACACATAAGGGGGTAAGGCTACTGATATACTTCAACTGTTTGGAGAGTTAATGAGAAATTCGCGGAGCTGCGCAAGTGTAATGTCTGTAATTTCAATGCCCGCTAAATGGAGTTTATTTAATTGTGACGGTAACTGATATGATACTCATTTGCAGTCCATAATTTTTTCTTGTGTGAGGAAGTACCCAACGAGGCTGACGACGGTTTTGGCAATGTGACTTATCAGTTTGCGTACCGGCTAAGTCTCATAATGAAGAAAAACGTGCTTTTTGTTCTATCTTATGGTACCGTAGCAGTCTATGATCGTATAAATCGAAAGCGTTGATGATGCTGTGTTCAGTAAACAAGTGATGAGTTTTGTCTCTAAGGAAGGTTTTGAATTAAGCGAATCTTTTGTAATGTGATACAAAAATCTTTCTTAGAATATTTTGTGTCGTCATGGCCCACACTATTGTACAGTAACTTAAATGTTAATTAAATAATGCGTGATATATTGCAAGCTTTGCTTTTAATGGTAGAAGAATGCTTTATTTTCAATGAAATTGTTTACAATACATTTCTGCGAAAACATCCGGATCCGTAGCCGATAAGGCTAGTTGAGGATCCGTACAGACAGGGCATGTAGTAGTTTAATTAGCGAGTACAAAACTTACACAAAAAATTCCGTCACAAATTACACAATCAAATACGGTCATGTAGGGGAAAGAAACAGAAATAATGTGACATGTACATACATTTCAACGACATTAATATGGCAACTGGTAACTGCCCGATAGAAAGAGTTTCCTGAGTGACTGCACCATATTTGGTACACATTTAATTAGGGTAGGGATACCGTTCCAAATTTTAGCAGCAACAAAGGGTATTGTTCGACGGCCCCGTAGACATTGCGTACTATAGGCAGGTTAAGATTTTGGTGTTCGGCTTTCAATCCCCCCTGTCCCCTTCCCCTCGTGCAGGGTAGCATACCGGTTGTCGTACACTGGTTAACCTCCCTGCCTTTCCCTCTCTACTATTTCCTTCCTTCCTTCCTTGTTGTTCGGCCTGCCGAGTATGGCTTGTGGGTTTTAATAAAATTGATGCGTGAAAGGGTACATTATTATGCATTATTTTGTGTACTAATATTGTGGTTTTGTATTGTCTGACCATATTAAAAGGCATTATATTGAGATTTCTGAAGAGTTCAGCCAATGGTGCATTCTTGGGTGCTGATGCAATGGTTCGTACAGCTCTTTTTTGCAAAGTGGTAATGACCGAGCAATGTGAGGCATATGTGAAACTCCATGATTCGATGCAATAAGTTAGGTGAGAATGGAAAACATTAAAGTATAAAATACGGAGTATGTGTGCGCTAAAATAGTTTCTAGCCTTAAATAATGTAAAGCATCCAAAGCTTAGTTTTCTACACAAATTGTCCATGTGCGATTTCCAGTGGAATGAATGGTCTAATGTTATCCCAAGGTAAGTATATGCGTTTACTTTATCAATGGGAGTTTCCCCGATGAATAGACCACGTGTTTCAGGTATCTCTTTTCGGTTGGAGGCGAAAACTATGTACTTTTTCGTATGTTTTTTTTTTTCGTATTTAGTGATAGGTTGTTTTGTTTAAACCACTGAGAAGTCATTTGCAATTCTTCATTGGCTAGTGATTCGGCTTCCTGAAGAGAGTGATGAGCTATAAGTAAAGCTGTGTCATCTGCATACAGAGCTGCTTGCATCTGGGTTAAGATAGGGAATAATCATTAATGAACAGGGAGAACAAAATCGGCCCAAGCACTGAACCTTGCGGCACACCAGTTTCGACAAGTTTCCTGTTTGATTTGTTACCAAGTATTTCTACATACTGAGTCCGTTCGGACAAATAACTACGAAAGAACTGTGAAGATATTCCTCTAAATCCATAGCGTTCAAGTTTGTTAAGCAATATATTGTGGTCCACTGAATCAAATGCTTTTTTATGTCAAGGAAGATGCCAAGGACGAATTAGTTATCGTTTAATGCGTGGTTTACTGTTTCTGCTACAAAGCTTACCGCAGTAGCCGTACTGTGTTGTTTTCTAAAGCCATCAGCGATCTATGACACACGCGCTTTCGTTTGATCATTTTAGGATCACGTTAGAACCGGTGTTTTAAAGGACTATAAAGCAGACAAAAAACTTCGAAGGTCATTTTATTATTTTGTGTGGGTGGCCGCTTACTGGGAGCCGTAATAACGACGCACAAGTGCTCTATGACGACTGCAGTGCTCCCCGGCTCAGCACTTTATACAGGTCCGTCCACGATATAAAGAACACCGTCATAACCTACCAGTGACTGAACGAAGGAATCTGCGGAACAGCGCATAATTCGTTAGTTCTAATATTTTTGCTCTAGTTTGCTTCTGTGCGTGTACCAATGTTGAATTAGCCTCCTCTCTATAGTTTCATGCGAAATATACAGTGCTGCTTCGTTATCTTCAATTTGCAAAATGTGATACTCGATTTTCTTATGCATGCAAGATGGTGATCATGGCTCTCCAACTTTGTTGTTTGTTTACCTGCTCCACTGTAATGTTAGCGAGGCATGTCCTTTCGCCTTTTGTTTAGACACCATGGGTCTGGTCTAGCTTTAGTCTGCAGTTTGTGATGTGCTGTCAGACTAAAATAAATAGTAATAATATACGGAAACAAGGGCAGCAATACGACGGAAGTGTTATCGCTTTTGTCGTTCTTTGATTGATGCATTAAGACTTTATGCAAGACAGCTTATAATCATCTCAGGAGACATAGAAAACGCCCGTAAGGTGCCTGATCAGGCTACATCATCCGGACAGCAGCTGTAGCAGAGCGATCTTTCATTTACAAATGATGCAACTGCTGTACACATGTATTAAACAGTACAAAAGCAGTAAACAAGAAAACAACTCTTTACTGCTTTGGGAGAGAAAAGGATACAACAAGATACGAAAGCAACAAAATGCTGCTGTTGTCTAACTCGTCGTTGTCTAACTATAGGCTGTGTTGTTGACGTTATGTGCCAAAAAGTCAGAGTACAAAGGAGCGCCACGTGAAGGCAACATCGCGTGTACTAAGAGATCACTGATGAGAGTAACCCGATGTGCCGCACGCTCAATTCCGCGCGTGCTCCAGTGTGTTACGGCGCCAGAACTTCCGAGACATGCAGTTGCGTCTGGCGGCTTCGAAAAGATGTCACATCGCAATCGTAAGACGAATACGGTAAGGAGCGTCTTCGTGGACGTGAGCGAGCCGGCTTCATCTTTACGTCATACATCAGGTTGGGGGACATTTATGCTTCCCTTTAAGCTTTAGCTTTGAGAGTGTAACGCTATAGCGCTGTTGGGCCCCTTTCGTATCACCTTTTCATGGAAAATTCATTAAAATTAGCGGCTTTTCTTAAAATGCTAAAATAATTGAAATTTTCTTGCGAGAGGATTATTTTTCCTTGGGTTTAGAATCAGTGTTTTGTATGCGCGGATTTTAGTTGAGCCATTGTTTAAAGATTTTCTGGCGGACTTTGCTTTGCGAAATTCGATATGATACACTGACGCAGCTCCGCCTTGACAGAGAGTTTGCGTGGTGTGGTTGCCCGGGAGACGGTGCTAGTAGGGATTTCGGGGATTCATACGCCGACGCGCGATATTTTGCGACATGTCCTCCTGCACTATATCGCTTTAACGGGTGAATTCGGCTCGCGAGTGTTTTCCCCACGCCAGAACTGCTTGAACTATATAACCTAAACACAAGGCGTAGGACGCGCCCGGCTGGAGCTTACAGTAACAGTATACCGTCTATATCGACGTGCATTGTGAGGGCAATGGCGTGTCTCACTGAATGGATAAACAGACGCGAGAAACCAAGCAAAGATGATTTAACAGCTTGTTGACCCACTTCATAATATGTTTGCATTCAATATGGGGAGAGTGAGAAATCACTAATAAGTGATTTCTCACTCTCCCCATAAGTGAAGCAGCTTATTCCTGGGGTTCGGAAGGGGGGGGTTTCAATTGTGGAACTGGCCTTAGCCGTCCTTCCAACATTACTAGATGTTCCAATAAGGAAAAAGGCTGCATTACCTCATAATATGGGAAATGTCTCATAACAGCAGTTTGTATCGAGGGCTTTAATAATGCACTTTATGCATTTTGTTATTTCATAATTGGATCATAATTAGGCCTGAAAATTCTGTTTATGAGATACGAAATGCGCCATCCACAACATTTTGTTGCCCGCTTAGGTTTCTCAGGCCGGTTTGGGCAATAGCGCGCAGTTGAACTCAACAACGAAGGAATACAGAGCTTTATGAATAAAATAAATAGCCAAGAAACTTGCAGTTAGAAAGTGGTTTAACAAGTCACTTACTGAATGACTGGATGCGTAAATCCCCTGCATGATGCTTTTTGAGCAGTAATGTACCACTCTTCATAAGAAATACTTCACTACTAGTTCAATGTTGCCAAGAATGCGCAGCGTAACGCCATGGTTATAGTAGTTATTACCGCATAGTACCAGATAAGTGTGTCAAATATACTGCTATATATTTCTTGTAGACTAGTGACTTCATTATATAGACAACACAATGACAAAAATATATATTTGTCCTGTATAGGAGGTTCACAAACAGGCAATAATTACTAACAGTGGCACACCCCTTTATAGAAACACGTAACTCAAACATCTGAGGCGGTGCCTGTTTGAACCAATTTGGGTAAACAACTCTGGCGCAGGCGTCGCCAAGGGTGTTTCTGTGAACCTTGCTCAACAAGACATTTTATCGGCACTCCTTCATAGGATTCCTCTTATGCCAGTACGGCGAATGGGAACGTCAGAAAATGCCAATATCGTTGTTACTACCGAAACTGCTCCTTAGTATATCATCCTGGGTTATATACGTTACCGAGTTTCCAAGTGCATCAAAGTCCAGCTTTTTGAACACGTAGCGGCTGGAAGCGTGGCGTCCGCGTTGAGGCGGCATCCACTGCCGATCCTGCTGTGTAACTGAGCAGTTACAGTGTATTGACTGCAAGAGAAAGCATGAAACTACATCACGTCGGTGTCATATTGTCCGTAAAGAGAAGGAGATCCACAACTACACAGTGAATAATGATGTAGGATACACCTTTGCAAAGGCTGGCTTATATGAGACATGAAAACATGCCAGCAAGGGTAGCGACGACAGGATGGCTCTGTCTTAAAAGGGTGTTTGCAATACGGCGCGCGAAAATTCACCGCGGATTAAAGATACGAATGAATTCCCACCTCTATCGAGTCGTGAACCGACGCCTTCTTCGTGTGGCAGTTCGACGAAACAGTCAGACCAAGGATCGGGCCTCAGGATCCCCGGACGGCACGAGCACCGTTGGTTCTTAGGAGAGAAGCGATACCGTTCTCGAGAAAAGATGCAGCGACTTTGGTATCCGCGTTTGCCTGGGATCTCCAGCGGTCCTTCTGCTTTGACGCAAGAAATTAGTACGGACCACTGCTTGCAATTGACCCATCCTGCAGCTTATATATTCCGCGAGGTTTAAGCAAGCAAGATGAGGCATGTGTTCACCGGATAAGACTCCACATAGCCTACACAAGACACCTCTTGCGTAATATCCAACCGTCAGATTCTGCATTGTGCTCAGCACGCAACACACAAGAAGTGCTTAAACACGCCCTGTCCGATCATCAGTGCTACCGCTCCGTGCAAAAGACTCTGAAGGTGGTGCTTTCTCCGCAACACGGCTTGAGCTTGCAGTTGCTGGACCTCCACTGCCCATGACGAGATATCACCAGCGCACTACGCAGGATTAAAGCATTCCCAGGCTTTCTACGATCAACATGCCTGAATTAAAACCTGAAGCTGCGTTTTGTTGTATATATGTAGCATTAGTGTGAACGTGTCACGGCACACGCGTGTTGTGTTAACATGTAATCATTATAAATGTAAGCGCGTAGAGCATTCTGTCTCTATCTCTTTAAGCAAGTGTAGCACATACGTATAAAAGGACAAGGAGAAAAATGTAGGCGTTTGAAAAACGGGACACGTAGAGATTTCAGCAAAATAAACAAAATAAAACACAACCACACGTTATTGCTCCACTGATAGACAGCACGCGTCTGTTTTTTAAAGCATTTCTTGTGTATTGTTTCTCATACCACATTAAAGACAGTAGGGTTATGGTGTACCAAGTGTGCACGTACAGTTCTTGCTTGCTATAGTTGGTGCGTGTAAAACCATTGTCATAGATGGTTTTCCTTGTTTCGTAAGCATGTCTCTTCAAGAGAAATTCTTCATAAGACTTATGCTCACATAACTTCATTTTCTGAATGATTACAATGGCTATCTCCTCATTCAGTGTTTGCTCGGTTGTTAATAGTTTGTTCGTGTGAAAAACGAAGCAGAGTGTGTCACATAAAGCACACTTCCAATGTGGAGCACGATACGTCATTGTAGAATGCATAGCTTGTTGATCTTTTTCCTTGTTATTATTTCCTATACGAGAGAGAGAGAGAGAGAGATGATGGGCGGAAGGCAGGGAGGTTAACCGGAAGGAAAATATCCACTTTGCTACCCTGCACTGGGGAAAGGGTGAAGGGAGACAGAAAGGGATGGAAGAAAAGAGCAAAGGGAGAAAGAGAGAGGTTGTATCGCGCACACACACAAGCACGGCAGTGTCAGAGACGGTTCACTAGGCCCGTTGCGCGCAAAAACTTGAGCACAGCCTTCGTAGCTTTCTGCTGCTAGACTCTATCGCTCCGGCATTCCAATGCGGTTTTCTCGGACAGCGGTCGACCATCAAGGCGTGACAATTCTGCGGCGAGAGACTGTCGCTGGCAGCAGTACCTAGGGCAATCGCAAAGAACGCGCACAATCGTTTCCTCGCTGCCGCAGTGAACACAGGCAGCACTGTCTTCCAGTGCAATGCGATTGCCAAAACTTCTTGTGAATGACGTGCCTAGCCACAGGCGGCAAAGTACGGTCGTTTCAGAGCTGGTTAGTCCACGCGTAACTCGAAGTTGTAGTGATGGGTCGAAGCGGTGTAGACGGGTATGCAGAAGACCAGGAGTGTTCCACTGCGCTATAGTCATATCACGTGCAAGCGAGCGAAGTTTTCTTACTGCATCCGTTCTTGACAGTGGAATGGCGTGCAGTACTCCAATTTCGTGAGCACGTTTTGCAGCATCATCGGCGTACTCAATGCCGATTTTTCCAGAGTGACCTGGTAGCCACTGAAAAGTGATGTCATGGCTTTTGTCGGTTAATTGATGATAGAGCTGTCGTGTTTAAAGCACTAATTGGTTTTGCGGCCCGCTACGTAAAGCCGATAAAAGGCACTGAAGGGCTGACGTGGAATCTGTAAAGATGGCCCATTTCTGTGCTGGCTCGCCATCGATCACGCAAAGTGCGGTGCGTAGTGCCTCAAGCTCCGCGGCAGTCGATGTTGTGTCATGGGACGTCTTGAACAGTACATCTACTGCTTTGGCAGGGACGGTCACAGCTCCTGCAGATCTGCCTGCTGCTGTTGAGCCATCAGTGTAAAGATGAAGGTGATTTTTGTAGTCCTCATGTAGCATTAGCTGAGACAGCTGCTTTAAAGCCGGCGGTGAGAGTTCCGCTTTCGTAAGAATCCCTGGCACTCTCAGCCGGACCTTTAGACGGGCCAAACACCAAGGAGGCATCGGAAGTCTCTCAGCAGGAGTATAATTTGTTGGGAGTCACTCACGGTATGCCGATAGCCTCTTAAAAAAAGAGGCACCGGGCCGGTTTCCCGGAAGCGAGGCGAGGTGGTCGCCAGGAGCACGAGCAAGGTGTCAAATGTGCGTCCTAAGCACCTCCAGAGTGGTCTGAGTGGTGGCAGGAAGGTCTTTGGCAATCGCTATAGTATCCGCTGTTGAGAAGCAGCGTGGCAATCCGAGACAGATTTTGAGTGCATGGTCCTGAGCGCTCTCGAGTGTGCGTAGGTTACCTCGACAGGTGTCAGTGAGCACCGGTAAGCTGCATCTCAAGTATCCGAGCAACAGCGTCCTGTATAAGTGCAACACGGGATAATGTAGTTGCCTTTCCGATGAAGGAGGCAAAAAGTTACCTTAATCTACTAGTGTAACAATGCAGCGTGAAATTCAATTTTAACATTGTCGACATGAAGGGACCAACACAGATTTTCTTCGAATAAAACACCAAGTAATTTGTGCACTGTAACACGCTCAATAATAACTTCGCAGCATTTCAAATCTTCTCTGTTTTGGTGCACTTATTCCGGGAAGGAAAAAATTATATGTTTAGTTTTTTTATTTCGTTCCAGTTTATTTACTCCAAGCCACTCTGACAAGTTTCCGGGCCATGTCTTATTTCAATCTTCAAAAGAATCCACTTGCTTCATCGGCGTAAAGAATTACATCTGGCATGAGTGTAACGTTTACTATGTCACTTACATCCAGCAACAAAAAAAGGGTCCAGGAATGGAACCTTGAAGTATGCCATATTTAATTTCTCCCAGAGATCGGTGGGAGCGGTTTCTTGAATAACTGCGCAAAAGTCCATGTGTCTAGTACCATATTCATTTAACTTTCTCAGAAGGATATCGTGAATAATAGAATCGAACGTCTTGCTGAAATAAAGGAATGTTCCTAGATTATACAATTTATCGTAATTAGAAGGGCTATTTCACTTGTGTTGTTTTTTTTAGACATCTATTTGCAACTATCCGTAAGTAAACTTTTTATTACAGAAATTGATTATCCGTTTAAGAATTCGCACATAAACTTTTGTAAAAAGTAGGACGGAGACTGGTTTATAGCTTCTGTGTAATATTTATCGCCTCCTTGAAATGGAACTTAGCACTGAAATCTTCATCAGGCAAAATACTAGCGGACAAAGTGAAATTACATAAGAGTCACGAAGGTTTACTGGTGTGCCCGAGAGCAGCTTTTATCAACTCAGCTTTTATGCCGTTTCCGAACTTAAGTTTGTAGTAACCATTTCTCGAACCTTTAATATCGCAGCCCAGCTTCTTCTTGACCTTCCTATGTCCAGTTAGGAGGTAAGGACATCTTGTTTACAATAAAGGTACTGCAATGTTTCTCTAGTTCATTTACATGCATTAGAAGCGTGGTATTAATTCAGGGGATTCTACAATACTTTGTGGGTTATAAAGTTTCACGATGATGTTGCCAAAACATTTGTAAGCCGTGAGTCGGTCCGGTAATTGATAAACAACCGTCCATTGCTGTTTCGCGAACAGACGTTTGAAAGCAGAAATACTACTCTTGTTGAACCTTGTAAGCTAAAAGCATTATTGTTGTATATCCTTCGTCTTTAAGAATCAAGTATGTAGGTCTTTTTATTTAGTTCCATACGTACTCTTATTTTTCTTGCAGGAGAGCCGACAAGAAATAGAGGAGGTAAAAGTGAAAATATTGGACTGTCACATGTTGGTCTTCAAGGAATAACGGGTCTTCTTCCCGCAGTCCGTTGATGTGGCAACCATGGCTGTCGTGACCATGGGTGCGGCAAAGAGCACTTTATTCTCGCTTTGATTCTCCTCTGAGAGCTGTGATCTAGTGAGAAACAGGCCTTGTTGTGAAGCCAGCTGTTTCATTTCTTTCACAGCTAACAGCGAGGAACTGCGAGAATTGCTTGATACCTGCATTTCAATGCAATAAACATATCATTAAGTTTCAAGCTTGATATGCGTGCCGAGATTGAGGTAGGGTTATGAGGCACGCCAGAATGGGGCTGCTTTTTCCCGCACAGCGTGCTTCATCACACGTACGAACAGAAGTGCACTGCGATTCTGTACATTAGACGCTCTTCGAAGTGCGGTTGTAGCATCGAGGAATCGAAAGCATGCGTTTCTACGAGAAACTCCAAATTGAAAAGCCATAGTGTGCGCGTGATAGCTGAAAAATAAAGAATGGGCTGGTGTAGGCTAATCTGAAAATAAAAAGCAGCAAAGTGTGTACAACTGCTCGCGCCCATATGCACCGTGCACTGTGAAAAGGCCCACCCGCTGTCACGCAAAGGCCGATAAATTCATCGGCGTATCAACCACGGTACTTTCTGGAGCTTTGCTTCCCAAAACTACGATATGATTGTGAGAGACGCCTTAGTGGAAGGCTCTCGAAACTTCGACCACCGGGGGTTCCTTAACGTGCGCTGACATCTAGAGTACACGGATCTAAACATTTCGCCTTCATCGAAGTGCAGCCGCCGCTGCGGGGATTCGATTTGGTGATGTTCTCATCAGAAGCCGGTGCCATAGGCAGTGGGCCACCATGGAGGGGCGCCCTCATCACACGGCACACTAAAAGCACACTGGTTAAAATAGTAGATCTGCCACGTCTGGAAGACTTCACCCCTGTTTTGTTAATGGCAACTGCTTGTCATTGCTTACCCTCTATCGTAGTTTTCGCATGTTGTCGTTAATACATGGGAACTATAAAGCGCGAACTAGATATATAATCCTTCTTTAATAGTGCGGAACACTGGAAACTTATAATATGGTAGTCTTGAACAATCTTTTCTATACGTGAAAACTGTATCGGATTTACAGCAGACATATTAGTATCTAAGGTGCGATAACCATGTTAAATTCTTAACGGTTGCACTTTCTCGGCTGTACAGTTTGAGTTACACTTTAGTGGAAACTCTAGAACTTTGTTCCCTATAGTTACCGAGTGAAACAACTATATTTGGTTCACAGTTGATGCGAGGGAACTCAACGTCACCCTGCTAGGCCCACCAGGACAGCATCAGATTAAACGTGCGCTGAGCAACACTCACGTAGTTCATAATGACCACCTTTCCAGGCTGGACCTTTCGATTTTCTTTGAGGTAGTACTCATGGCGGGGTTTACGAGCTCCTCCCAGACGTCTGAGCCCTCTAGATAGCCTGTGCGCCAAGGCTAGGGTAGACGCCTGTACCCGTTTGTTGCAAGACCGGTGGGTCACCGGTGGGTCAGTTGACCGGTGACCGGTGGGTCACCAGACGACTCTCTCGCAGGACCTGTGGGCAGCCAGGATTTCGTGGTTCCGGTCCTGCTCCTTAATGAGTTTTGCCCATTTCTTCTTTGCTGAAAGGGGAACGGCAGTGGCTTAGCAGGCGCAGCCCCATGAAACATGGTCGAAGTCAGCATAACGGTCACACAAGGGGCAGTGCGGGCTTGGGAACCTGTTCGGGGTAGTTTGTGTGCACTGGCACCTGGCTCGCGTAACTGCTTCTTGTAGAAGTCTGAGAGTGACAGCCTGGTCCCTGCATATCGATTAGGCTGGTAGAGGCGGGAGTCTTCTATAGACGAAATTATGCTTACAGATTACGTTGTAAGAGCAGGGAGGCACGGATAGCCCTTGAATGCACGCGTTAACCACCGCACGGCCAGTAAAACCGCATGCAGCCGATTGCGCCTCCTCGTTGGGGTTGAGCGGGGCACCCTCAGGGGTTCCAAGGTGCACAGAGAACCAACCAGGCCAGTGAGTGGCGTTTGAGGTCCTTGCCTTTGTGAATAATCCACACTGCCCGAGGAGCCACTATGCTCATTATGCCACCATGCTGTCAGAAGTCAAGCCCTTTTTGAGAAGGCACAGGCCGCTACTCCTCAGGTCTTCGAAGTTTGTTCTGTTCCTGTGTGTGCTATTGGTGAAGCATATCATTAATGATAAAATATACTTTAGATGTGTCTTTTAGGAGGAAGCGAAATAACAAGTAGGACGCGCGTCCCCTGTATTATAGTACAACGTCCTTCCATTTGAAAAAAAAATCAAGGTAATTGCTGACGTCTGATAAAGCTTCCCTTAAGTAGGCTCTTCAGGAGTGAAGCGAAGGTTAAATATATTTCCTCTCTTCTCCTAGGCAAATAGCGATCATCACCGTGGAAAGGTTATATCGTAACACGTGGTCTGACCTTCAGAATGTGCTAGATAGCAAGGGACGCCCACAGCACACTCCGAGGAGTAACATTTATGATGGCTGTCGTGCTTAATGGAATGACACTGAAATGCTTTCTCCTACATGCGTAAGCGCATTTACGCTTACGCCTCGAGAAAGCACCTTTTTCGATCGCGTAAATGGAATAGCTTGAAGGAAATCAAAGAAAACAAATTAAATATGAAGATAAAACGTTCGTGGTGGTGGGCTTCAAAAGAGGGACCTAGCGCTCAAACTCATACTCTCTAACACCTTGGAACATCCCCGATTGCAGAAGGTATGAAACATATGAACCAGCGGTCCAAAAAAAAGTGGAAAATGAGAACGCAATCCTTCAATATTTTACTGGAATATTATGCACGGTCATTAAAAATTTCCTAAGGCAACCCATAAACAACACTTCGAACACGGCGCGCATGAAAAAAAGTCCAAATTACGCAAGAACTGTAATTAGAAACGTGCAATATACGTACTGCACTTTGGTGGTGAAGGGACATGCGTGACGTTAGCGTCTTTAGGGCGCAAATGCCACCTGCCGATATTGATTATGCGGTAAACGACAGCAGTGCATCTCCTCATAAGGACTGAGGGTGCCTTAAAATTATATGACATACAGAAACAATCACTGGCGTCCGCTCTTGCTCACCTTGGCCTGCGTCGGATGTCGGTGATGCCATTCTGGAATGTCGACCACACAAGAAATTACAACTGAAGGTGACAAAGGCGCTGCTGCAGTTTTTAAAGACGACAGACTTGCACAACTGACTGTAACAGCGATGTGTGAAGTCGCGTACCATGCAGGTACCACTAACTCAGACATTGTGCTACATGTGCACCCTCTCTCTCTCTCTCTTTTCCTCTTCCTTTTAACTTTCAGTCTTCCCCTTCCCCTTGTGAAGGGTAGCGTACCGGTTGTCCTACACTGCTTAACCTCCCTGCCTTTCCCTCTCTGCTATTTCCTCCCTTCCTTATTATATTATTATTATTATTATTATTATTATTATTGCTTCTAGCCTTTTGCGTTTGCTCCATCTTCTGTTCGTGTGCAGGCTTAAATAATTAATTAAATAATCAATTGTTGTACTGGGCAGCTCTGTATCCTGAATCACCTACATTTTTTTCCAAGGACCACTCATATGGCTCTTGATGAAAAGTGCATTACCGGAAGACGGGACGAACACAAGAAATAACAGAGACAGCGTCACTGAGATACTTCAAAACAGCGTCTGTCTCTGCACCGAAACAAAATTAAGCCAACTTCAACGACAGGGCGTTACGTGCTCCAACATCGAGCAAAAAGACGAAGCAGTAGCACAACACAGCTGTAACGACGTTAGTATTTAGGTGTGTTATGAGCGTGTTTTAGGGGCCAAGCTACTTAGGGCGTGGGTCGTTCCCTCCTCTGTAGTAGTATGCATGTAGCCACCTGTAGTTTTTGAAGCGCTCACTAGATGGCCCTATCCACGGCCTGAGCTAGGGCGCCGGCGTGAGCGGATGTGGTTTTCGAGGTCTCCGGAACGACAGCGGCAGATAAGTTTTCTTGCATGCATTGAGCTTGCTTTTCTAGTATAGATCATTAGCATAAACTATATTTGTAGTTATTAGTTGGCACGGTTTTGTGGGGGTCAGTAACTTGTTTTTTGGGGGGTTTTTTGCTTTCAATTTTCTTCCTCCACGTGGCTGAGGTGCACGTACACCCACCACGAGTGTTTTGAAGTGTGGGCTATCCATTGAGTTTTTGGGTACGTATTGTCTTAGGGAACTGTTTGTACTTAGGGAAGTGTTTGTAATAGCAAGGTTATTAGTTGGTACGGTTTTTTTGGAGGGGTCAGTAACTTGTTTCTTTAGGGTTTTTTTTTTTGTTTTCCTTTTTCTTCCTCCACGTGGCTGAGGTGCACGTGCATCCACCACGAATGTTTTGAAGTGTGGGCTATCCAGTGAGTTTTTGGGTACGTATTGTCTTAGAGAAGTGTTTGTAGTACCGAGGGCCTTTGTTCTTTAGATAGTATAACTCTTCTGTTACGAGCGGTCATGGTCAAAAAGACCGCAAAGTGTTCAGGGTGCGGGGCAGCGGTGAAAATGGAAGTTTGTGCGGAAGAGAAGGCAGAAGAAGCTGACGCAAAATGTAGACAGTGCGAGGTCGAGGCAAAAATGGAAAAAATGATGGCTGCTCAGAGCGGACTTATGGACAGAATCGCTGAGCTTGAAAATGCGTTGGTAAAAGAGCGTGAGAAAACGCAGGCCATGGGGGAGAGGCTTAGGTTAGCAGAGGAGGAAGCATCGCCCGTGAATTGGGGCTGCATTGATTAAACATCCGTTTTTGTAGGAATTGCTTAGTTAGAATATTCAAGCAGCTTAATGGATGTCGGTGTCAGTGGAGAAGTGGCGTTGGTAAAGTTCTTCGGCCAAATTTGAAATAGCTTACCCAGTGTAAATAAAAAAAACGTCAACAGAAATGCGTTCAATTTTCCACGTCGCATAGATTCCTTTTTTACAGCTCCAGATCTTACAAACACTCTTTTGCTCGGCTGAGGGATGTGCATCGCTCTTTTCTTCCGCGACACGCTTTTTTCAGACTTCCAGAGAGACTTGCACACGCTTTCTGATGCCCAAGCTTCTCACATCTACATTTATATCTTATCCTTGCATGGAGAGCTCTTCGGCCGATGTTCAAAGGAACCGCCACGAAAACATTTTATTGTTCAAAGATTGTCGACTTTGCGCTTGCGTCGTATAGCAAGTGCATGTGACACACTACTTTTCTGGATTATCTGCGTATTCACCTTAATACTCTGGCTACTCATGTGAAGTTCTCGTGCTCCTACAGTAGCTTGGTCGTACTGTCTCGTGATGGTGAAAGCCCGGGCAAGCGTAAGAGGCAGTTCCAATAAAAATCTTTCAGAGCAAGAATCAGAGTCCTCTGAGTTCGTAGCGTATCATGTCATCCGCCAAAGCACCAAAACTTCACGCTCCTACGAGACGTAATCGGTGACATCATTGTAATCGGTGGCTGAAGTTTGATGTGGTGCTTGTGCACATCGCCGGAAACGATGACGCGCCGAAATGACGTTGATAGTGCTCTTGCAGTGACTTTCTAGAGCCGTAATGAATCTCCAGCGGCGGCTAGTTCCAGGAAGGGCTGGTCATCCGTGGTAAGAGTCTGGAAGATACGCTGTCGTTCCAAGCCAAAGCAGTTCAATAGAATTGCCTAGCGATGCATGTCAGGTAAGTCAAAAGCGCCTGACATGCGTGTAATTCTTGAACGCTTGGATCCATTGCTCCCACGGAATTTCCGGGTATTCTGGCGTTGACAGCAGCAGCATCGGTGGCTGTAGACCCGAAATAATCATCGTAGCAGGTGATGATATGCAGCAACAAAAGACTG
>JABSTT010005588.1:0-15678 GCA_013339685.2 Hyalomma asiaticum | reverse complement strand
CCCCCTACTTAAAAAGAAACGGTGACAAGTGTTGCCGCGTCCCTACACAAGCAGAAGAGGGAGATCGAAAAACGATGCGGATTTATTTATATTCACATTCCAGCCTTTCTTCTTGCCCACTTCGGATGCTAGGCTTCTATTCCATAAAAGGAATGGTCTACCGTAAAAGAACGATAGACCGTTCCTTGAAAGGGGCCCCGCTACGCTCTAGGAGTATAGTCAGAAAGCGGCGCTGATCAGTCGTAGAGGCACCTGTGAACACGCGAGACAAGCATCATTGCACTGCACCTACCACGGGATTTTCGGTACAACAGAGCTTCCAATGCAGTTGGAAATCACTTATGCCCTTCATTCAATAAACGACCTAACAAGGAAGATTATACGTCGCTCGTGGCAGAACTAGGATCGGTGATTCAATGATCGCGGAAGCATGCACAGTAGTGTCTTATCAGTTACTTTTGAGTTCAACAAACAAATAATGCGTAAGAATTTATCGATAAGAGCCCTGAAAAAAAATCGAAACCTGTTCCGCGCCTGTGCAATCTGACTAAGCAGTTGAGCAGGCATGCATGCGCCCCAACCTTGCGAATCGCAGATTCACTGCTTTCTTCATCGTCATCACCTTCCGTTCCTGTTTGTTTCTCTCTTTATATTTTTGTACATCTTCCTTCCTCTCTATCAGCTTTTTTTCTTTGCTTACTTATCTCTTTATATGGTGCACTCTCTCCTCCATTCCCGCCTCCCTAACCTCACACTGCTCGTCCTCAACCACTCTTCTTTCCACCCCTGCTATTCGAGACTGTAGATGGTTATGCTAAGGTTTACCACCACACCTCCTCACTTGCCTTCTCCTCATCCTTACATCGGTCCTCCTCACTTTTCCTTCTGCATGCCTTTGCTAAGCTATGGTACTGTAAAAGTCAATGCTATGTTTTGCCTTCTCCCGTCCTACTAGCCCTTACGTCACACCTCCTCGCTGTCACTTCTCTTTCCCACCGCCTTGCTATGCTACACTGTGCATGTCTTTGTTATGCCAAGAGCTGGTTGGCACATACCCATTTTCTGGGGCGCATATATATGCTATGGCATTCTTCACCGTATCGAATTCTCCTATCCTTCTTCCTCGCCTTCACATCAACCATCCTAGCTTCCACTTCCCAGTTCCTTGCTATACTCTAATGTGCATGGCTATGCTATGTCAGGAGTTGTTGGCACATAACCGCCTTCACTGCCGCGTAACCGGCTGAGGACATGAGCGCCACAGAAGTGAACAGGCCAATCCCGCACATGGGGCATTTCATAGAAGTGGACACGCGCATATTTCATGATGGTGCCATTCTTGTCCAGTCATCTACGTCCTTACCTACAGCTAGGCAGCTACGTTGTTAAAAAAATGAAAAGGCAGTATGGTCAGTGACGTAATTTCTTTAAAGTATAGCAGACGATTTCCAGTTGTATTTGGAAGCGAGTTGCACATTGCCTGGTGCGTAGTAAAATAATGTCTGAATCTCATCTCCATAGGACGATTGATCGGCACCGTTTTCTGACTGCAGCGAAATCTGCTTGATGCGGCCTTCATGGGGGCCAGAAAATGAAACGTATAATCGGAAAACCGCACCAACCGTATGAAAATACGCATTGCGATGTTGGCAGAGAAGGTGAAACCAATTGATTGATTTGTGGGGTTTAACGTCCCAAAACCAGCTCTGATTAAAAGAGACGCCGTAGTGGAGGTCTCCGAAAAATTTTGGCACCCTCGGGTTCTTTAACGTGCACTGACACCACAGAGCACACGGGAATCAACATTTCGCCTCCATCGAAATGCAGCCGCCGCGGCCGGGATTCGATCCCGCGACCCTCGGATCAGCAGCCGGGTACCATTACCACTAGACCGTGGTCGGGCACAGTGGAACCATATGTCTTGAAAAACGTGACAAGCAGGATCATGTCAACGAGGTTTCACTGTATATATTCAAAACGTGCTGCAAGGTTCCTTCATGTTCAGTAAAACGAAAGTGCGGCATACTCCGCTACGGCTGCCTTGTGTTCAGAGTCACGTGCTGTGCGTTTAACGTGTTTTCGTGCTCTTTGCGTCGTCATAAGCGACCCAGAAAGGGATAAAAAGGATCTGTTGTTGAGCTAGTTGGTTCATTGCTTGACGTAATAGTTATGGCGCTAAAACAAGGGGACACAGAGAAGACGAAACACACACTGGCGCCAACTTACAACTGTTTATTCGCATGAACTATCGCTGGAATTTATACAGGTTGCCGGCCAAGATAATCTTTTGCAGATATAAGCAGTGAACTTGTGGAAAAAGTGCGAAATGCACCGCAAACCAAAGGACGACCCTGTTCGATATGCACAGTGAACAATGAGGTATGCACAAAGACACACGTGTTCAATTACACTATGAAGCCTGAGTGATAGTATGCTACGTTGTGCGGAAACTAAAGTAGTAATAGCTACAGGCTATCTTTCAAAAAGAGGACTTCTTTGTCACTTAAAATTATGGGAGGCTTGGTAATGCACCGATCCCCTGCCATTTTTATTAAAAACGCTTCGATTGTCTCTCTTTCAGTGCGGGTGTGCGCTTTCCTTAAGAAGGTGGTTTCCCTGAGGAGTGGCACACAACCACACTGCCTGCAGTGGTCTGCAAGGTGCCCTCCTTTGTTGCCGCTGACCGCCAGATCGTGTACCCTTGCACGATCGTTGAAGCAACGGCCCGTTTGCCCAATATACACCCTACCGCAGCTTAGGGGTATCCTATAAATAACTCTGCTCACACCCCCAGTGTATGGTGTGTCGTGCTTCTTGGGGGCGAACAACAATGGATGTACAGGACCCATTCCTGGTGCGAAGTTCGGTGGACGTGGTACGGGATCTGGCTGAAGAAAAGTTGGCATCTGCCCGAACTGCCTTTTCTTTGGATGTGCAGGACGTGTTTTACTCCGTTGTTCAGAGTGGGTTCGTTGACGCTGTTCGCTACGCCATTGAAGCATCGGGTGAGGTGGCGTTCCAAAATACTTCTCTCATGAGTACAGATGAGTTTTTAGAGCCTTTACGATTGTATTTGCAGTCTACCTGTGTGCATTTTAACGGTTCTTATTTTGTACAGAGAGATGGCGTGTGCATCCGCTCATCTGTGGCGCCAGTCTTGTGTGACATCTTTCTTTCATCTATTGACGAGCGCATTAATGCCACTATCGGTTTTAGTAACGTAGTTAAGATTTATGGATACGTTGATGACTATCTGGTGTTTTTAAGTGTACCTGAGTCTAGACTTGCAGTTGCTGCTGATGAACTGACTAACAATAAATTTGTTGCTGGGCTAGTTGGTGCATAGTTAAAATATAAGACGGTGGCGCAAAATAGGACAAGGACAAAACACGAAGAAGCGACGTATACAAGCGCACTACCTTCTTAAGGAACACCTTCTTAAAGGAGTCTGGGTGACTAGAATTCACCTGCGAATTGCCTCGAGATAATTCAATCCAGTTTTTCGATCTTTATGTTAGTTTTACGAATCACCACGTGTGCTGGATGTGTAATCCCAGGACTAAGAAGAGCCTCTTGCCATTTGACAGCGCACATTATAAACTGATAAATAGAGGATTAGCCACTACCTGCCTTAATTCGGCGTTGGTCAAATCATGTGAGCACCGGACATCTAGAGCCTTTAGAAATCAGATTAAGCGACTGCAAGACGCTCCATTTCCTCTCTCCGTTATTACGGGTGTGTGTGAATGCCTCCTGCAAAAGCCCAATCTGGGGTAATAAGGTGCGGGATCCAAGGGAAAACGCGCCCACGCACGTTATTCCTTATACATACACAGCCTCTCCCACAATCTTAAGAAGGTCGCAGCTAAATACAATGTCCACATCGTATTCTCCGCCCCGTGCAAGTTGGCGAAGATTTGCCCTTTGATGGCCAATAAACGGCATGCACCGTTTATGACTTAAACGGTGCATGTTTGGTTAAACACCTGCCGAAAAAAAGGGTATTTCTGTTAACGCGACAACCCTTTATATAGGTGTTTGAATTGACCAAGAACCATAATTAAGGGTGCTAGGGTGTCATTTATAGACACTCGAAAACCCCGTTAAGGGTGTTTTTTTTTTCTTAGTGCTTAGGAGAGCTGGGTACTCAACAACGAAAAGCCTTTCAGCTTGAACTGCAAAGCTGCGCTGTATGACATGATGACATAATTTCCTAAGGGAGTTGATGAAACAGATTAGTAATGCTTCACTTACCTACATAGAGTGGGAAGAGTCAAAGGTTAAAGAGAATTTGCAGTTCTAAGTTCATATAGCCAGCACACATGTTCAGGCGTAAAAATCACGTTCAAGTCTAAAAAGCGTAATCTGTTGTCAAATGGCATCTCGTGCGTCAATACAAGCCGTTTAAAACAGTCATTAAAATTCTTCACAAAATCGTCGGTTATGTGCTGGCAGGCAGCTCACTGCAATTGATAAAAACCAGACAGTCGCCCACGTGGCGACATAACTTAACGACAGTACTCGGGTCGAGCATGCTCATCAGCAATCGGTCATGATATGGGAGGTATATGTCACTTAAGATTGGGGCGAGGCATGACCCGATGCAGACACCACTAGTATACTCTGTCAGATCCTTAACAGATGCAAAAGTCGACTTGATATAAAAGGACAGGAGCTCTAAGAGGCTATATTGTTATGTACACCCATGAGATTGTGAAAGGCTACTGCACCAAATGAGTCAATGGCATCGCCAACACACTGTAACGACTTCCCATTCGGCAGAGTAATATAGATCTTTGATGTCTGCCGAAAATGCTTTTAAGCCCCTGCCATTCTGTTCCGGAAAGTCAACCAAACTGTCCGAATTTCCTATTAAAAATGGATCATCAATGGTGAGCAAGTTGAGCTTTTCTTTCAGGAATAATTATACAGTTTTTTGCCATCTTCCTCTCTCTGTCGCAGTTACCCGCAGGGGGGCAATCAACCTTATGTGTCTTAGCCGTGAAGTCATCTCATGCAGGGAAGCTCTGCATATCAAACTGACAAGCTTTTGCAGTGCTGGATACCCAGCTCTCATACTATCATCTATAGCTGAAAAGCTATTGAGACAAATAAAAAAAAAGACTGCAACTGTGAGGCTCAGCCAGACTTAACGACCATAAAAGGCCCGTAGTTTTACCCTACGTGCATGACATTCCCACCGACTAAGAAAGATAGGCGAGAAAGGCACGTGGAAGTGGTGTTTTCGGCGCCGGACAAGTTACAGCGGCTTTGCAAAGCAATCAATCCCCTTAAACCACGCGCTACTGTTTGCCCAACCAAGCACGAAACGCGGTTGGAGACATGCGAAGAGGGTGTTCTTTTCTCGATACCACGCTCGCGTGGTAAGAGGTATATTGGCCAGACGCTGCCTTAATAAAAGACTAAAAGAGCACCATTACAATGTGGATAAAGCAATCCAAGGACACATTAGAATTCACTGCCGCGATTGTGGACGTTCCCCTTTTCTTGAAGTCGTAAAGAAGCGCCCGTCACAAATCACTCGAGAAATAATCGCAGCGCATTGTATAGCAAGAGCTGGCATCGCATGTATCAGCGCCCCTTCGTTGGCTTTATCTGAACATGAAATGTCCTTCCTTAATCAGGCGAACCGTCTTTGAATCTTTGGTCTGTGACGTTGCCATGGTTTGTCTAATATTGGCGATACGTTCGGGTGTCCTTTGTATGCTTGCGCAAGTCTGCAAAGTTGATGCAATTTGCGAATTAAGCTCAGTTGGAAGATAGCACTCTGTCCGCGTGTGTCGGTCTGCTCGGCCATTTGTTTTTCCGTAATGCGCTAAATCAGTTGAAGTTCCCTGCTCGCTTCTATTCCCATTGACCTCGCCGCTTAGTCGTACGTTGCTGCTCTTGATGCAGATTCGCATCTAGCGGAAAGGACGCCATTTCATGTCGCCTGTTTGAGGAAGCTGTTCTTGCCTTGCCAACACCCATTCTCCTTCGATTAAGTCATCTATAACCATGTTCATCGTACACCTATATATGGGTACCTCGGTTAATGATGTCAACATCACAATGGAATGGCCGGAAATTCGGGCTCTCGCTTCTTTCAGCCCTTGTACAAGAATTTTCCTACGGTATGTTGATGATTGTTTTTGTGTCAGTCAAGCGCTGTGCTCTGGATTCATTCACGTCACATCTAAACGATCAAGCTGACTCCATTCCGTTCACCGTGGAATTGGAAGGTAACCTTTTTTGGATGTTCTCGTTAAAAGCCACAATGGGGCGCCGTCTTCAGCGTTTAAAGGAGACGCACGCATACTGGCAGGTACCTGAATTGCAGGTCTGTCCATCCTGATGCTCATAAGAGGTCAAGGGTTGCCTCATCGTCAGTTCGTGCGAATCGCATTTGCACGAATCCGGAAGACCTGACCGCTGATCTGAAGACAGTTTGCGAGGACCTTTCGAAGTGCGGTTACCCGCCAGCGTTTATTAACGCGGTAGAACATCGTTTTTCGGTTTACCCCCAGCCTGCCAGTATCAGACAGAAGAAACTCGCTCCTGTTCCTTACGTGTCTTGGTTGAGCGAGACCTACCACGCGTTTTTCGTAGCAAAGACATTGAAATTCCCCACGTGCCTGTACGCAAGTTAAAGGGACCGACAACTGACCAGAACCTGCGATTAGATTCTGGCGGGAATGAAGAAACTATGAATTATGGTGACAGATTCAAGCATATTTAATGGAGTTTGAGTGGAATTTATATTTTTAAATTGAGTTTGAAAATCACAAAAGACGGGTATGTCGAGGAGCGTAGCCGTACAGACTTCGTACTGCTATATGGAGTCTTCGGTTTGGTGTGCGTAGTCAAATGCTTTTATACGCACCATAAATAGTGCTCAGAGTTAGAGCAAGCATATTATTAAGCATTCCGGCTCTCTTCTTCTGTGCTGCCCACGAGGTACGAAACAAATAAGTTGACACTGCATGAGAAGCGGCGCTACCTTCGCGGCGCAACCGTGGAAAGGTCTCTGAAGGCTGCGACGCATGTGCGCGCCGTTTTTCTCTCGTGTCTGCGAAACCCGTACCGGAGTGTACAGCCCGAATTCACGAGTGAGATCACAAGTCATAGCAAGATTGATTTCTTTATATTTAGGGCTTCACTAGTTTCCTTTTCCCATTGCGGCCTTATAATCGCTATGTGCCTCACCTCCCACTGTTTGCAACTCCGTGGCCTGTAAAGACTCCATAGTCGCCGCAGATGAAAAGTTCGGATTTTATATGTTTCGCGGCCTTTTCGGAGTTACTACTGGGTGATTAGGCACTCTGACCGGATAAGTTTTCAGTTGCGCTGATAAAAGCAGGTACCACAAAAACTGGTTGTCGGTCCCTTTAAGGCAAGTATATTTGTAAGTGGGAAGGACAAGCTACCGAAGGAAACCTATCCTGGTGTGGTGTACAAAATCCCTGGTGCGGATATCTAAACTGTTTATATCGGGGAAACCGGCAACTTCAGGCAGCGCATGCTCCAGCATCAGAAAGATGTCGGAAAGAAGAAATAGGGGTCTAATGCGCTGGCCGAGCATGCAGCTATGACTGATCACACCAGTGACTGGATCAACGCGAGTGTCATTGGGAAAGAAAGAAACTGAAAGTCACTCCTGTATCTCGAATCACCCTCGATGCATTCTACAAGGCAAACATTGAATCGCAATGATGGAAACCTTCCCTCGTCCTACGCGCGATGGTTGCGTCGCGTGCTGGAGCCTATTTACGAGACAGTGCTAGTTGTTTGGCCTCATAGTGAAGGAGTCTTAATTCCGTAGGGAAGCCGAAACGTCGTATTCTTTTAAAGGGGCCATGCGACACTTTCTTGACTGCCGTTCTGGAGCACTGGCGTGTGTGTAGAGTATTGAATATTGAGATGAACACAAAAACAATTATGCGAATTGGTGCATGAGAGCTGAAGTTATTAGTCCCCGAAGTTCAAAACACGAGCAGACGCCCTGGGAAGAACGTTCCCTTTGGCATTTCGCTCTCCCACTTACGTATGTGGCTACATGCAATCAGCACGAACCTCTCATACAGAGACACCGGAAGTTTATTCCCGAGGTGGCCTGTACAAATTACCTTGCCAGTTGCCACCACTCTTTGCGACAAAGTTGTCATCATGGTTCCAACAGGGACAACGAGCCGCATGTGTCAGTCAGGAAAGGCAGTTGGATTTTAAAATACTGTATTGAAAATAGATTTTGTGTGTGTGTGTCCGGAATGCTTGTGTTACGTCCCTGACAAGCCTCCAGCAATTTCAGGTGCACCGGCGAGTTGCTACATATTGCAGGATTCAGTGCCTGAATGTCCAACGGGGCCGAATGTCCAATATCTCACGTGACAGGCGAGATGGAATGTCCAACGAGACTGAATGTCCAACGAGACTGAATGTCCAACGAGACGGAATGTCCAACGAGACTGATTGCCCACTATTGGACATTCCTTCTCGTTAGACGTTTCGTCTTAGTTGGACATTGAGGCCGCAAGCGCACAGCGTAGCACCGCTGCTGCTATTAGTTTTCTAGGGACCATGCCGCTATCCACCGGTTTCTGGCACTTCTTCACCGCCAGGCACATACAAACAAAAGCAAAAAAAGAAGCAGAACAATCGTACCCCCCCGCGCGGCTGCGTCGCCGTTCAGGGCAGTGCGTGAACAGGTGAACAAGGTTCACGTGTTCGGGCTAAGCGTAGAGAAGATGCTTGCTTCGCTTTTAGAAGAAACTGGTTCTTGCGACAGGAAATTGCCATTCAGCATCAGTGTCGGTAAAACTAACGACTTATTTAACCTACGCTCGTCCCACACTGAGTATGCCTGCATATTCACGGACCTTTATCAGTCAGGGTTAGTCCAGAGATCTGAAAGCGTTCAACGTCGACCAGCAAGATACATTTTATCGTGATACTCTCGTACAGATTCTGTCTGCGAAATTCTTAGTTTATTCATCTTGCCCACGCTCGCTGAACGCAGGCGCACCTTCTCACTAAAAACAAATTCAACATCAATGGTGAGCAGTACTTGATGGCACGGTAGGGTAGAATATCACGAAGCAAAGATGACACTTTCGAAGTACCTCAGATGCGTATTCACAGTATGCGCTTTTTTTTCATCCCTAGAATCATTGGGAAATGGAATGAATTACCGCTGCACTGTAAACAAAAATAATTCGAAATGGGAGCAAACCACCCATCCCGTATCGAATTCCCTTTTCAGGGTTTATTTTACCCAGTACCAGTAGAGGTAAAAGTTTCATCATCAGCCTGTTTAGGTCCACTGCAGGACGAAGGCCTCTCCCAACGATTTCCAATCCACCCTATCCTGAGCGAGTTGGTTCCACCTTATGGCCGCAAACTTTTTAAATTCATCGCTCCATCTAACCTTTTGCCTACCTCTGTTGCGTTTTCCCTCTCGTGGTATCCATTCCGTCGCTCTTACTGTCCACCTATTATCCTTCCTCCTCATGACATGTCCTGCCCAGGTCCACTTCTTTCTTTTAATTGACAAGATAATATCGGCTACTCCTGTCTGTTCTCTGATCCATTCCGCTTGTTTTTTCTCTCTTAGCGTTACCCCTATCATTTTTCTTTCCATTGCACGTTGCGTGCTCCTTAGTTTCATCTCTAGTTTTTTCGTTATTCTCCATGTTTCTGCACCGTACGTTAGTACTGGGAGAATGCAGTGATTGAATACTTTTCGCTTTAATGAGAGCGGTAAGTTTCCGGTCCTGATTTCGTAATGCCTTCCGAATGCGCTCCAGCCCAGCCTTATTCTACGGAGAATTTCGTTTTCCTGTGTAGGAGTTCCTGATATTAACTGTCCCAGATATACATATTCGTTTACACATTGTAAGGGTTCATTGTTGATTTTAAATTCCTGTTCCTTAGCTAAGCTATTGAGCATAACTTTGGTCTTTTGCCTATTCATTCTTAATCCAATTTTAATGCTTTCCCTGTTTAGGTCATCAATCATGTTTTGTAATTCGTCACCACCATTGCTAAAGAGCACAATGTCGTCTGCAAATCTTAAATTGTTTAGATATTCTCCGTCTATTCGAATGCCCTTTTCTTCCCAGTCTAGACGTTTAAAGACTTCCTGTAAACGTGCAGTGAATAGCATCGGGGATATTGTATCTCCCTGTCTCACACCTCTCCTGATCGGGATTTCTCTGCTTCTCTCATGTAGGAGTAGTGTGGCTGTGCAATCTTTGTATATGTTGTTTATGGTTTTCACGTATACGTCAGGTACCCCTTGTCGACATAGAGCTTCTAGAACTGCTTGTATTTCTATGGAGTCAAATGCTTTCTCGTAGTCGATAAACGCCATATAAAGAGGTTTGTTATATTCCGCGTACGTCTCAATTACTAGGTTGATAGCGTGGCTGTGGTCCATTGTCGAGTAACCTTTCCTAAAACCAGCTTGTTCTCTCGGTTGTTCGAGTCGAGTGTTTCTCTTACCCTTGTAGAAATTACCTTTGTAAATAGCTTGTATATTACTGGGAGTAGGCTGATTGGTCTGTAATTCTTTAAGTCCTTTATGTCACCTTTCTTGTAGATAAGGATTATATTAGCATTTTTCCAGCTGCGCGGTACGCTACATGTCTTGATACGTTTCGTGAAGAGCGATGCAAGTTTTTTGAAGTACAATATCTCCTCCATCTTTGATCAAGTCGGCTGTTATACCATCGTCACCAGCTGCTTTACCGCGGGACATGCCTTTGGCTGCTTTTTTTTACTTCGTCAGCGGTTATGGAATTTCGGTGTTCTCCTCTGGTTCTATTTCTATTATGGTTGTATGGTCTGTCTGCGAGCTGTAAAGTTCCGAGTAGAAATCTTCTGCTACCTTTACTATTTCGGTGAAACTGTTGATAACGTTACCTTGTTTATCTTATAGCGCATGTATTTCGTTTTGTCCTAAGTGCAGTTTCTTTTTGACCGATTTAATGCTGGTGCCTTTTTCTACTGCTTTCTCTATTTCTCTCATGTCAAAGTTTCTTACATCTTTTTGCCTGGCTTTACTGATCAATTTTGATAGTTCTGCGAATTCTATCTTATCTTTTGATGAAGTTACTTTCATTTGTTGGCGTTTTATTATTAAGTCCTTGGTAGATTGGGACAGCTTACATTTTGCTTGCCTCGTTGTTTTACCACCGACTTCTATCGCGGTTTCAAGGATTGTTTTCGTCATGGTTTTGTTTATTTGTTCTAAATCATCACCGTTTTCGTCTAAGGCCTCGAACTTGTTGCTTAGGGCGACTTTAAATTCGTCGTCCTTCGCTCTGATTACCTCTACATTGCATTTTTTCTAGTAAATAATTTAGTTCTTGTTTTGTTTAGCTTAAGTACAAACTTTGCCCTTACTAGTCTGTGATCGCTGCATTTTATCTTCCCCACCACTTCTGTGTCTTGAATTATACCTGGTTGTTCGCACATTATAAAGTCAATTTCATTCTTTGTTTCCCCGTTAGGGCTTTTCCACGTCCACTTCCTATTCTTGTGTTTCTTGAAGAACGTATTCATTATTCGAAGCTGGTTCCTTTCGGCAAATTGTACTAGCATTTCCCCACGGTTATTCCTACGGCCGAAGCCGTAGTTGCCTATCGCCTCCTCTCCACTTTGTTTCGTTCCTAATTTTGCGTTGAAATCCCCCATGACTACTGTGTATTGCGTCCGTACTTTCTTTATTGCTAATTCGATATCCTCGTAGAATTGCTCTACTTGTTGATCGTCGTAGCTCGTTGTTGGCGCATATCCCTGGATTTTCTTAAGTTTATACCGCTTATTTAGTTTTATTACGACGGACGCTACCCTTTCGTTAATGCTGTAGAATTCATCTACGTTGCCCGCTATATTTTTGTGGATTAGGAACCCAACGCCATATTCTCTCTTTTCGGGTAATCCTCTATAGCAGAGGACGTGTCCATTGTTTAAGTATATATGTAAGTTTCACCTGCGCTCCTAACTTCGCTAAGGCCAATGACGTCCCAATTAACTCCCTCTAGTTCCTCGAGTAATTCCGCTAATTTAGCTTCGCTTGAGAGGGATCTTGCATTGAACGTTCAATGTTTAGATTCCAGTGGCGGCCTGTCCTGGTCCAGTGATTGTTACTGCCCTCTGCTGCTTCACAGAGCTGACCGCCGCCGTGGAGAGATGTGCTGCAGCTGCTGGACACTGAGGGCGAGGGTTTAATTCTAGACATCGTGTGGGAGGTGGTGGCCAAGTACTTCACCAGGGAGGCCAATTCCTGTTCTGGTGTAGGAGTGAGTCGTAAACGGCACTTGAACGACTGAAAGCCTTTCAGGTGTCCAACCGTCGCCAGGCCCCCCCTACCGACGTAATCTCGAGCTTATGACAACCATCCTGGAAAAAAAAGAAGGGGGGGGGGGGGGTTGGGCGTCGAACCTGTGACCCTTGGCGGTCTCAGTGGCGGCGGTTCCGCATCGTTAAACGTACATGCTTACAAAGCATTTCATGCGCGATAACTTCTATGCGCGTTACTATATTGTACAGCATTTGGTCTCAAAATGTCCGCGATTATCTAGGTTTCTGATCGCGACATCCAGGACGTCATGGTTATTAAAATTTCTCTGACAGGTAGATAGACGCGCGTGAGAAAATCATGTTTTAGCGAGCCGTTTCAACTGCTGCCGTTGTAGCTAATCAGGTATGTTGACGCGTGCCGCACCCGTGCGCAGCCCGAACGTTGCAGCAGAAGTTAGGGCAAAAGAAATTATTGAGACCTTCCACGTGGGGAAAACACAAGTTTCTATTTCAAACCTTTTTGCGACGTACGTGAACGGAAAAACAAAACAAATCGCTGGTTGTAAGTCGCGGCCGCATGATGTGCAATGAGTAATGAAAGCTACAATTTCCTATGCCGGAATGGACGTGCGAAGACAAAATGGAAATATATAGGCATCAGGGAGGTAGCAGTCACACAGATACACACACACACACATCTATATACAGCGGCACATCCACGCAAACATACACCCCAGGAAAAACACGCAAACTATCTATTGTGGTGGTGAAGGCATATTATCGTGTACATTCCTTATCGTAAGTGGATTCAGAGTGTTAAAATCGTCCGAATTTCTTCGGCCAGCTAAAAGATTCGTGTAAAGGTTGGTAGTGTACGGCTTGTCTTAAGGCAAGGAGTAATGAAGGAGTAATTTATATTCCTTATTGCGCTTGCAATGTTAAATTCGCCATGAATCTATCTATCGAGCTATCTATATCTATTTTCTCCGTCCGTTTCTTACGAGTTGCTATTATCGGAGACCGTCGGTTGGTTATGTCCAGCGTCGCATGTATGGGTTTCCTGTCTGTGCGGAATACTATGAGCATATGAGAATATGTAGTCGTGCTAGTAGCTAACACATTTAACTATCTGTTATAAGAAAAACGGTTTGTTTAGCTTCTCACCGAATTATCGTCGGCGCGTTGGGCTGGGCGCGGTTGTATTCCTGTGGTAGCTCACACGTGCCTCATTGCTCGTTTGCAACTATGCTTGCATTTTGCAGTCCGTCCGATTTATAGAAGGCGCATTCTTAGGAGAGTGAATGGACCACTTGCATAAGTACGACTGGGCATGCGCCAGAGCCGGCGTCGTCTGCTCGGTTGGAAAACAAACGGGCTGCCAACGCGACGTGCCTCACGCCTGAAGGGTTCGCGCGACTTATATGCCTGAAACTGCGCATTTACGCCTTCAGCAACTATTTCGATAGAAATAGAAAGTAGTAATTTATCCGAAATTCCTCCCGCGATTTTTGCTTCAAAGAGAAAAAGGCGTGGACGGCAGCGGTGAAGCGAGGCATGCGATGGTATCCAACCGCGTTGTATGATCTGTGGCGCGCACTTTCACCGGAAAGCAGGATGAAACCTGTAGTGTTCATTTTGTTTTTATAGCGATCGACTGCGCATGCAAATCTAACTGGATGTGCAAACGAGCTACGAGTCTTCTGCAGTTGTGATAAACAGTTCACGACACCAATACTGGACTCGTAAACGAGAACGTATACATGTGCATAATGATAAAAAAAATTTTTTAGTGCTGTGTACTCCGTGCCATAACCACGATGTGATTTTGAGCCACGTCGCGTGGCGGGAAACTCGACCCAGATTAATTTTGACGCGGAAGTTCTTTATATCGTATCACGTGCACGGTCATTTTAGCGTTTCGTGCCATCAAAATGCACATCGCCCGTCGGGCATCAATGTTAACAGCACAACGAATTACCTGCTAAGCTTGCACATGGTTCCGTGTAAATTTGCAAGTTATCACACATTGGTGATGACTAGCGTCGCCACTCTCGCGAATCATGTTGTCACCAGCTGATGCGTGAGTTGAAAGAGGCCAGGCGCTCATAAAGACACAGATGTAGGACTACTGTGTTTTGTTAAGTTTAACGTAATTAACCTTCTTTTCCAAAACCTACGCGCGCTGCGCCCTGCAAACGAACTAAATGCCGGTGTGAGGAGAGCGTTGTGCATTGCAGCTCGCGTTCCGGCACCTCGAGAAGACAGTCGTACGACCCGTTTGCGAAAAACGGCGAGGGAATCAGGACTTCTAGTGACATTTAGGGAAAAGTAATCTCATTCCATCAAGGGAAAAAAGCACTTGAGACGTCCACAAAACGTGACAAAACCTCGTCGGACGCGGGGCCGCCGTACGGAAGCAAGGCTGGAGCACGGTTTGTTTTCCAACCGGGCGGCGCTTCCAGTTTTTCGCGCTATAGGCGACGCTCCGACTTTTGCAAGTGGTCCATTCCCCTCTCCGTTTTCCTGCGCTGGCCTGCGCTTTGTGTGCTAGCGGGGGGAGCGGGGGAGTTTTTTATTGTTTTTTTTTTGCCACGTATGGTGCTACGCGTGGGTGCAGGGAAGAAAGCTATCTGCTGGAATGCAGGACGTCATGGTTATTAAAATTGCTCGGACAGGTAGATAGACGCGCGTAGAAAATCATGTTTTAGCGAGCCGTTTTAACTGCTCCGTTGTAGCTAATCAGGTATGTTGACGCGTGCCGCACCCGTGCGCAGCCCGAACGTTGCAGCAGAAGTTAGGGCAAAAGAAATTATTGAGACCTTCCACGTGGGGAAAACACAAGTTTCTATTTCAAACCTTTTTGCGACGTACGTGAACGGAAAAACAAAACAAATCGCTGGTTGTAAGTCGCGGCCGCATGATGTGCAATGAGTAATGAAAGCTACAATTTCCTATGCCGGAATGGACGTGCGAAGACAAAATGGAAATATATAGGCATCAGGGAGGTAGCAGTCACACAGATACACACACACACACATCTATATACAGCGGCACATCCACGCAAACATACACCCCAGGAAAAACACGCAAACTATCTATTGTGGTGGTGAAGGCATATTATCGTGTACATTCCTTATTGTAAGTGGATTCAGAGTGTTAAAATCGTCCGAATTTCTTCGGCCAGCTAAAAGATTTGTGTAAAGGTTAGTAGTGTACGGCTTGTCTTAAGGGAAGGAGTAATGAAGGAGTAATTTATATTCCTTATTGCGCTTGCAATGTTAAATTCGCCATGAACCTACCTATCGAGCTATCTATCTATCTATTTTCTCCGTCCGTTTCTTACGAGTTGCTATTATCGGAGCCCGTCGTTTGGTT
>JABSTT010005587.1:0-17703 GCA_013339685.2 Hyalomma asiaticum | reverse complement strand
CAAAACAGTTCGGTGCTCACGACATCCGATGTGCAGATGCTACAACATGGCCAAATCTCATGCATTTGTGACAGGGTTGCAAACTGTATGCTCAGCGGTATTGATGTCCAGGCGATGGCTTAAGTTGTCCAGACTGGAACAGCCAGCCTCGCCCACCTGAGCAGTGACAGACGACACCGGACTGGTAAATCTTCAGCTGAAGTTTAGTGACATCGTGGAACTTTCTTGAGAACATGGAACTTTGTGAAATTTTCATTCTTTACTCACTTGCCTGTCTTGCTGTTTCTGCTTCATTATTTTCATTTGTCACCAGTGCTTCTATCGGGGGTAGGGGGAATCATGTGACGTACGTAGCAAGCAAGAGATGGAAGGGGAAGGCGACGAGGAAGAAGAGCGCGTGCAGTGGAATAAAACCATGGCGCATCAACCACGGCCCGTCTCTGTGTTATAGCGTTACATATATATAAATGTCCCAAAGAAAAATAATTCGGATAAATGCTTCCGATGCGCGGAATCGAACCAGCAACCTCTCGCTCCGCAGCGCGTGGCGCTAACCACTACGCCACAAAGAGCTGACGCTTCAAGGAGCTAACGGCGAGCCTTATATACACACCCTTAACCGCTGGCAGGACTCAGAGACGGCAGGCGCTTATTGCGTTTCTTCATTACCAGCGAGATGGCGCGAGGAGCGCAACGGGCAGCCGCCTTTGCAACAGTAGCGCTGTTCAAACTGAGAGTATCCATTGTGACAGCTTATTCGCGCTCTTTCGGTGTATATCTGTGCGCTCGTTTCGTGCGTGCTTCACTTGATAGTTCGCGCTCATCTTCTGTTTATTCATTTAGCGGCCTCGCCTAGCTTTGTATGTGTAGCTTTGCGACACACAACGTATATAAAGCCCTTCGTACCAGCACGCGCTGCCCACGGGAGGCGCTCACTTAGCAAGTGTGTGTTTGCTACAATATTGCTCCTGAAGCTGCGAGCCTCACTTCGTATAGCATTACAGTTTCTTGCTACCGCATTCATTGCTTCGCCATTGCGGCGAAACTGTGACTTTTTTTTTAAAAAAAAAGGAACAGCGTTTGTAAAAGAAACTTATAGTTCTTACGCGCTTTCTACGCTGTGTGCCGGAAATGTTTTTCCTGTGACCTACATAGGGTTTTGTGCCTATTTTTCTTATCACTGTCATTTAAGCCGTTGTTGCGAAACACAGGTGCTTGATTGATGTGTGGCGTTCAACGCCCCAAAACGAGCCATGATTATGAGAGACGCCGTAGTGGAGGTCTCCGGAAATTTCGGCCACCTGGGTCTTCAACGTGCATCCACATCGCACAGCCTCCATCTAAATGCAGTCGCCGCAGCCGGAATTCGATCCCGCGACCTTCGGGTCAGCAGCCAAAAGCCATAAGCAATAGACCACCGTGGCGGGGCGAGAAACATGGTAATTCACACAACTTATTAGGCTCTACTACTGCGAATGCAGAAACGAGCTCCAAGAATATTTGTGAATAATTGTAATGATTTGAGTGGCGAATCGCACGAGTTGCTAGTTGCGTTAATTAGGAATTGAACTAAATGTTTTGAGAAATTTTGGTGTTGCATTTCTTGAAAGTCGAGCGTCCTGACTAACTTATTTATTTGAACGAGCAGCAGCTTGGATGTGGGTTGTTTGTTCTGCTATGCGTGATGAGCCCCTCCGTTGTACGTGTTTTCTTTTGCCCGCGTTCTCTTGCATAGTTTCTTCTTCAAGTAACTCATTTAGTCTCTAGCTAGAAAATGTACCGTTCTCTGCTCGAGTTCGTATATCTGACGGGATACTAGCTGAAAAGGGTACTGTTCTAAACAGATTTGTACGCATTTTCTTTTCACACTGTACAATAAACCATCATATCGAGTGACTTATTTCTTGCTTGAGTGATCGATCGTCTCGGCCACTGTTGTTGTTTTGGCTGTTATATTTACCGAACTCAATCAACATTGTACTCAAGAAATGAAATTGTTTAAAATAATTTCCTGGCTTGCAGACACCTAATAACACATCGTATGACCCAATGTGAGCAATAGAAAGAGAATATTGAAACACTATCGGAGAATTCAGATAATGATCTATACCGGTCGTTTTAGGCATATTGTGACTCCATTATCACAGGACGTAAGTTATCATAATAATACAAATCAGTCAGAGAGAAAGACTCAGCATTCGAGGTCTCGCTCGTGTGTTCGCACTTCGATGATGAGCTTCCGCGGAAGTCAGACAGTCGCTTCCGCCCCTGAGACGCATTGCCGTGAAAGAGACGATCCGAACATGAACACCACCTCTTCCTGAATGAACGTCGCAACCACCGTCTCCTGGTGGCGGGGCTGGTGAACGTTCGGGGCTGGTGACCAATCAGTGGCAGGCGTGCCTCGTTTTCCGCCGCCATATACTGCACACAAGCCCCAACTTTCGTCCCCATATAGCGATAAGTCAACCACCGTTGGAGAGTCGAAAAAGCCGCTTGTATTTTCAAGCCACCGTTGAGACGCGACTGCCCATTGTTAGTTGGTTGGATGGTTTGTTATTAGAAGAAATAGATACAAATGGTGGGAGGAAAAAGGAAAACAATTACTGGAGACCGCAGTAACTGCTTAAATCATCAGCTCATGCATGTTCCAAGGATGGGCGGCTTCGTTAGATGACCGGCCAGCATAGGCAGCGGTACGCCTACTGGACAAATTTCGGGCGGGCCTTCAGCCCCGGTCAGCCCATGCCTGCCTACGCCACTACTCGGCTTTGAAATAACGCGGACTGAGGCGTAGTTACTTTGCAGACCCTTATGCAGCTTATCGTTAAACGCAGCGCGTCCTAGCAGGCAATGTCGTCCCTTTTTTAGCGTAGCTAGTTCTGTGCCATAGAACTGGAGCCTGGGGTCGCGCTGTATTCTCGAAAATGGTGGGCATTGGAGCACAAAAAAGACAAAGAAGGCAAATGTAATCTCTCCACTTGAAATACCATATATATAGCAAGATGAAGGAAGATAACCTTATAAATTCAAATAAAATAAGAGCGATATAAAACGTAAAGATACGCCTACATGACCAAAATAAGCGATTGCCACATGCATTTCCTTGGTTGTGTTCTCTGTCTCTGCAGTACATACTTTTTTTCACGTGAAATGACCACACATCGCACCACGCGGTTTCTATTGGTATTTATGTGTTCGACGGGAAGAGCCGACAGGTCTTTGGTGCGCAACCAAATCCCCGGTGCTTCAGAAAGCTCAAAATATTCTAGCGGAACTATGTGCTACATCTATGTATGTACTACAACCACCAACCTTGAGGAATGTAATCCCACTTCTGTTAACACCATCTGGAATGAGGATGGTAGACCGAACAATATGAATTGATCAGTAGACAGATTGACCGACTGTTTGATTTCTGGGTATTTACGTCCTAACACCCCGATATTCGCACGGAGCCGCAACAATGAAAGACGCAGCACAACTGAAGGCGTTGTCAGTCGAACTGTTTAAACGGCGAGCGTGTGCCCGGCATAACAAAGAAAATCACATCGCAAGCCCCGCCACGGTGGTCTAGTGGCTACGGTACTCGGCTGCTGATCCGAGGGTCGCGGGATCGAATCCCGGCTGCGGCGGCTGCATTTCGATGGAGGCGAAATGTTGAGGCCCGTGTGCTGTGCGATGTCAGTGCACGTTAAAGAACCCCAGGTGGTTGAAATTTCCGGAGACCTCCACTACGGCGTCTTTCATAATCAGAGCTGGTTTTGGGACGTTAAACCCCACAAAACAACAAAAAATCGCACTGCAAGATGATAGCGGCGTGAGCAGTTATCGGTCGACGGGAAAACTGACCAACAGCGAAATGCGTCGGCTTTTATACGGTTGCCCTAACGTGTTCTGGTATTTTCACTGAGATTCCAGAAGACACTCAAGTGTTCGCGTTTGGCACGCAAAGTTTGTAAACGAGTCGACACCATTCTCCATGCGGCATGGAAGTAAAGCGCGGTCTCAAAGGAGAACGGCGCTCCTCGTAAACAAAGCAAAACAAGCGCGCTGTCAGTGTGATTATGAGAGACGCCGTACTGGAGGGCGCTAAATATTTCGACCGCCTGAGGTTCATTAACGTGCACTGACGTCGCACAGTACACGGGACTCAACATTGTTCCTCCATCGAAAAGCAACCGGCGCGGCCGGATATGACCGCCGCAATGCTTATGTATAAACAGTTCAGAACAACAGTGCAAAGGGAAGGCTGCATCGGCCTTGCGTAGTGCGTGCTCTTTGGGCGTACGTTTTTTTATTTGCGAAAGCTCCGAAAATGCAGACAACGAAGTGCTTTGAGGCAGAATCACAATTGTAGTGTAGGGAAAGTACTATGTTTCAAAGGTCGTCGGCATGTCTAGAATTCGGTAACGACTTCTATTCCTGAACAAGACGAATCTATAGATCAAATTCAAAAAAATAAAATAAAACGTCTAGAAAGCTGTAATGTGTATCAGGCATGGGGCACATGCAAGAGGATGACAGAAATGAACGTTCGCGAAAAGTGTACAAATAATGGATGGTGTGGCACGTGCGACACGTGTATACACACCATCGGTCGCGAGTCTGAGCGACGCCACGCTCTCCGTGATCTAAAACCCAAGAGGACCAAACTGGCACTCTCAGCGACGACACGGCCAGTGCGAGATCGGCATCGGACCTTCCAGATGTGCCGGCTGAATAGCACAACGATGTTCATGTGCATCGACTGCAGATCCATCATGTCCAGTGTGTGAAGAGTTAGAGCACTGCACTTGCTCAGGCTGGCAAGAGACCCCTGGCCCGGCCCGGCCCGCCTGCCGTGTTGGGCCGGGTAAGCAATTTTCGGAACGAGCCCGAGCCGGGCTCGGCCAATGAGCTTGGGGCTCGGGTCGGGCCCGGGCCTGCGTCTGGCCTGATATAGGCCCGGACGTCGTACCTTTGGTGGTAGACACGGATACGACAGATGTAAGTTCGGGAAGCAGCCAATGTATAGTATAAGGCACCCGTGAGTTTGAGCCGGATGTGCTAGTCGGATTCGGCTCTTGGAAGTACTAAAAAAGGAGTGACATTTAATTTGCGTGCCAAGAGGGCACCTCTTGTTTTAAATACGGAGCATTTCTTAGTCGCACGATGTTGCGCTTCGGCGTCGGCGGCGCCGTCCACAACCCCCCTGCGCATGCTCGTCTCGTCTCGTGCCGGCCCAGGAAGACACCCGCAAAACTGTCGCTCCAGGCGGGCGTTCAGCAAGCCGAGCATGCGCAGTGGGGGTGCGGACCTCTCCCCCGTACTCCTCTCCCTCGAACGCGGGCGGTGTGTATATAAGCGGCGGAGCGCGCGTTCGGAATTCAGTCAAGGGCGTCTTTACTTGGCTTTCGCTTGACTTGACGCTTTGCTCAAGAATAATAAAGACGAAATAACAATTAAGCATTCCCAAACCATACCCAATTACGCAACATTCACGCGATACCCCCACCACTCTGCGACGCATTTACTCGAGTTCCCCCCGTGGGAAGATGCGGGCGTAATTTTTTTCGTTGCAAGCGTCTTTATAAAGTAGTGAACTAATTTACTCACTCTAAAGCCAATAGTTTTCCTAAGAGTTACATATTCTGGCATGTGTTCGTATAGATCGCCTGACATGCGTGTCAGTCCGGTTTGGCATTATTTCATCTAGCGTTTGTTGACGTTTTACACTAGCTGATTGTTCTGCTCACCAAGTTGCAGCATATGTAAGAACTGGTGTGTACTGTAGGTGAGTATCAGCCCTTAATTAGGGCCCGTTCAACTGAGACGCTTGTAATGTTGACGCTGCCACATGGGCTCTGCGACTGAAGCGTCTCGGAACTCTTCGCTATCACAAGACCAGATGGAGCAAGTTAGTCTATTCGTCGCGCATAATATTTTTAAGCGGCGGAGGCTTTTGCTGTGGTACCTCGAGCTAATTTATATGGGCAAGGCTGTGGTGAGGCAAGGCTCTATTCCCTTCTGAGAAGATTCTATTCCCTTCTGAGGCCAAGGGAGGCGGCGATAGTAGCGCCAAGTGTTCTCGGCGTTGATGAGTAAGCTATGGTCATCGAGGCGCTGGAAATATTGGCGAAGTTGCTGACGGTGCTCCACTTCGTTCGGAGACAAAATGAGAACGTCATCTAGGTGGACAAAGTAGAAGCCAGGGCCGCGAACGATGTCATCGATGAAACGGAGGCCAAACACCATGAGAGAATTCAAATACGCTGAAGGGCATGATGATTGCGGTCTTTGGGATGTCGTCATTGTTGACAGGAATTTTGTGTACGCATTCACGAGGTCAACAAATGAGAAGATGGTGCTGCCATGTAAGCGGTGGGAAAATCCTGTATGTGACGGACGGGGCACCTGTCGGCGATGGCGCAGGCGTTGATGGCGCGGTAACCTCCACAGGATCGACTGCCATCGCTCTTCTATGGCACCAGAGGAAGCGGTGAGGCATACGTCGGGCAATCTTCTCGCGGACCATGGCTTCAAACTTGGCTTGCGGTCCGGAACTTGGCGAAGGGCGTGGCAGGAGGCTGGAGGGCCGGGAGTAGCACGCATGCAGTACACGCTTGTGCGGCGCTCCTCTCTAGTCGTCCGCTACGTCGAGAGAGTTCGGAAAATTCGGCCAGGGGGGCGTATTATGGCGACTGAGTTTAGACGGAAAGCACCTCAATTTTGGGCTGTTGGATGGTGATTCGCTGACCCGGCTAGGAGAGACCGGTTGTGGCGTCATATGCCGGTCATATCGTCAGTCTGGTAGGAATCTGACGAGTGTCTCTGCAATGTTGGCGACGGCGAAGTTACATGGGAAGTCGCGGAGTTGGTTTTTGAGGTGGACCATACGGCGGAGAGAGTTGTAGGTCTTAATGACTGAGTGGTTCGCTGCATTATGTTCAGAGAACGTGCAAGGACGTTGGTCATGCAGGAAGGGTAGAGGAAAGGAGCAGATGTCTGACCAACAGTCTATAAGGGAACGCCTTATAGTGACTTGGTCAGTGACAAAAAGGCGAAGGCCTCCAAATTGGCAGCTCGCGGCCGCCTTTGCGGGTTCCCATTTAAGTTTCTCGAAATTCCGGTTGAACAGGGTAGTTGACATTTCCTGGCCAATTCACCTAAGCGAAAATATTAGTAGCAGCGGCCGTTATCGTTACGATGCGATTAGTCGACGTTGCGGTCGCGGCTTTTGGAGCGGATGCGTCCACGTGACTGTGGGTGTTGATCCAGGTGGCTTTGAATCGAGTCTAGCTGACGGTTGATGTCGTCGATTTTGCCCGCCAGCTGGGAGGCATGCGAGTATGGAAGGTGAGTGGTGGCGACGGCACAGCGAATTCGGCGAGGCAGTTAGCGATCTGCGGGAGGCGATCCAGTGGTAGATCCGGTTAAACAATGAGGATGGCTTGTGCACGTGAAGACAAGTGCTGAAGCCAGATGCTTGGGAGAAGGGAGTCGTCGAACCGCGTGTTGCCCGCTAGGGTACGATATGTCGCAGTAAGTGCTGAGGCTTGCGGTCACCGAGCTATTTGTCAAGTAGTTGATGCACTCTCTGGTCTTCTGAAGGTGAAAGCCGTGTAGCTACAGACTAGATGGGTGACGAGGTACTTGCAGGGCATCCCACCATGGGTGACAGGTGCCAGAGAAAACACCGCCTCCGCTCCAGCGAACTAAATTGCTGGTAAGCCTGCCAACAGCGGTGGAATTTTCACGGCTACTCCAGGTCAGTGACAGCCGCCGTAGCGCTCCAGGTCGGTGACAGCCGCCGTAGTGGCAGTAGTTTAGGGCTTTTCCCGAGGATGTTTAGGATGTGCACCTGCTGTTAGGATGTGCACCTGCTGTCGTTTAGGATGTGCGTTTAGGATGTGCACCTGCTGTTATCGAACTCGTTGTTCTCGCCTCTGAATCTTGGTGCGCTGTTGAAGCAGTCCCAGTAGCTGGCGAAGGGGCAAGGGCTACTGCATGGTCGGCAGTGGTGGAGCGGTATCTTCAGTCTTCGAGTCACCAAATGTCGGATGTCGTGCCTCCCGAAGGGCGAATACCACATACAAAGGCAACAGCTTCTTATTCCTTTCGAGATTGCAGCAGACGAGCCTACCGTTGGTAGACTTGCTGGGGTAGCGATAGGTAACAAGAGTGTCCAAGTGGGGAAGCTCATTTTGGTAGTCAGCGTCAGCGACACTGCGGTAGCAGAGCATTTTATCGGACACATGGTGCTACGTGCAGCCGTGTTGTTTATAACTATAGTGAAGTGAACGCAAAGACTGCTTGGTCACCTTTCTTTTTACAGCAATGTACTATTTCGCTAACACTCAAGAAAAGTATGTTCCTTCGGGGAATCCAGTGTTCCGCTGCAGCAAACCAATTCAGGTTATCCACCAAATTCTCAGAAATTGGTATCCAAACGAAACCACACCTGAAAGGAACGGAATTGTTCAAGTTATCAGTTATATGTGGTAAGCGTAAAAGGAAACCATAGGTTTAGCGCTTAGATTGGGTAAGAAGGATGTCCTATACATAATTAAAATAATTTAAAACGGCCAAACTGGATTTTTTCGCATGCGCTTGTTACGATGGTATGATGTCTACGTAGAAAGAAAGCAAAAAGAAAGAAGGGTAGCTCCTCGCCTTTCGTCTCCTGGTCTCGGGTTCTACAGAAGGGAATTACGGAGTCGCTCTTATTCCTACCCACCGCTACCTGTGCGCAATCTTTGTAGTGATAACGATAGCGATACATCATAGTGATAGTGAACTTGACACTGTTGCATTTTAGGCCACCATATCCGTCTTGACAATCTAATATTGGTACCGTTGCTCATTTCCTGTTGATGGATTCGGAAACATTAGCTATTCTGTATGTAGACGTACATTCGGCATATTTTCTAAAAGACCCCGTGTAATCATGCATCAATGAGAAAATCCAAAGACTTTCATAACATTGCATGTTGATCCAATCCTTTGTCTTTTTCTCTCAATGCATATGCAATTCAAATGCGTTACTCCTCGCACAATTATTATTGTGCACGTTTTTTTCTTTCTTCTGTACAAAGTAGGGTGCCGGAGCCTTGTCAAGCTGCAGTACTGAGCATTTCTTTCCGTCACATTGACGTTAATAACTGCAACACAAACGTTGAAGTGATTGTTTGAAAATTTCAGTGTATCATCCTGCCATGCGCCCCCCAGACGTTCAGTAAAAAGATCAATCAGTCAGATTTTCAAGGCAGGCCTCTCTATATGAGAACGCGTTCTTTCTCGTGGAATGGTCTGAGATGCGTCCATGTTCGTTTTTGATCTGGAAACTGTGCCCTCGGTTGTGCATCAAATGTTTCACACACAAGCAGGCTCAAATAACGCTAATAAAAATTAGGAATTTGTCTGTATGACGACTGGTTATCTTTTAATTTCTTACCTCAACTAGGCCTCGTTCTGTCCCTGTCAGAGCTCGTCCGTGCGCAGTCGCGGGCATTCGCGGAATGCGACAGCGCTCTCTGTCTAACTCGTAGCCACATGCGCTCAAGCTACGATGTTAACTTGAGCGAACTGAGATAAGCTTAGCCCGAACAGAGGTTCAGAACTTATTCCAGGCGACATCAGCATGGAGTGTGTTGGGAGTTCGGATCGAAGCGCGACTACGTGTGGAATGGAACAACCTCTCTCAGGAAACAATCATTTTTAAATAAATAATACGAGATGTGTGTTAGAAAGCAGAAAATTCTTTCGACATGGCGTGAATAAGATTTCAGAAGCGTCATTAAACAGAAGGAATTATTGCCGAAAAATTCGTCCTGGTCCGGGGTTGGAACGCGGGACCAACGCCTGACCGGGGCGCTCGCTCTGCCAATTGAGCTAACCAGGAGGCCAGCGATTGACAGCGCGAGGGCGAATCCATCCACAACTCGAAGCACATGGGCGAGAATATATGGCAGATGAGTCGTGCGGACCAGGACGAATTTTTTCGCAAACTAGGAACCTTTCATTTCTGAGAAATCCGTACGGATTTCTCAGAATCCGTTCTACAAAAACGGGTGGATGCTGATTTTCCCTTTCATAAACATCTAGAATGTACAACCACCTTCTTGGTAGTCTAGCAAAAGGCGTGATGTGAAATCAAGTATGCTCCATGGCATGTCCGCGCGCATGCTCAATTCCTGCGATGCTGAAATATATCGGAAGGTAATGTTCTCAAAGCTGTGTCAAATAAATATATCTACTGCATTAAGAAACTTGAGGTTGCTGTGACAGTTTGGGCGCCTACGTCAAACATAAATAGGGGCCGTTCTCAAACACTTCCTGACTAACTGTAAAAAAAAGGAGGCATGTAGATATGCGTGTTAGTGGGCGTCCTATTCTAAAGTTCTTCTTTAGCTGTATATTCGCTTTTGGTTCTAACATCTAGCTAAGGTAACTTCTCTTACACCACTAATATGGAGTTCAGCTGTATAAATATGTCAATAACGCCGCGATAATATGTTAGCGTAAGACGTTTGTATGGTTGAAGTGCTTTGTCATGCAGTTGTATTTCTTCAGATTCAGATTTCAGATTCAGATTTTTTATTGATACGAATACAAGAATATTACATGTGTTTAGTATACAAAAGGAGGTCCCAAAGTCGAAGACTGTATCGGGACCTCCTGTTAAGGGCAAATTGTGGTAAAACAGTGATAGAGGCAACATAAGCAATAATCGAAGGTATAAACTAAACACGTTTGCAACAGAACATTAAAAATATATCTATATATACTAAATGAAAACAAAATATACACAATAAAACAATATGAAACGATGAATAATGCAAGCAGTATAACTGAAAAAGAATACAAAAAGCTGTAATACGTGAAATGTGGACATAGAAACAAGGTGAAGCTATGGAAAGGAACAGTAATACTAAGCATGCATAATGTGTGATTTTAGTTCTGTCTTAAAATGATGCAAGTTTCTTGCATTTTTTATAGAAGCTGGTAGTGTATTCCATAGTGATATTGATGAAAATTCAGCAGTTAGTTTACCATAATTAGTTCGTACCTTAGGTAAAAGAACGTTATTGTTACACGCAAATCTAGTATTACTATGGGCAACCAGGTCAGTAGATGAGAAGCCGATTGGAGGTAGTGTCTTGGTTATGTACTTATAGAAAATGATACCTAAGTTGTAATTGAGGAGCTCTGAAATGGTTAAGATGTTGTTATCAAGAAGTAGGCTTTTACCGTTAGAAAAGCGTGAACTGTTAGTAATGATTCTTATGGATTGGTTCTGTAATACTTGAAGGGAAGCGAAATGAGTGTTATAGGTGTTACCCCAGCACATTATGCCATAATTAATATGAGAATGAACGAATGAGTAGTAGAGTGACAGCAATGTGGCACGTGTGAAGTATGAGCGAGTTTTAATTAGGGCGCGGATACCGTATGCTATTTTCTTTTGATGTGAGAAATATGATCTATGTATTTCAAGTTAGAGTCAAGAGAAATTCCAAGAAAAGATGAACAGGGACTGGGAGAAATAGAGTGCGAGCCAAAAGTCAAAGAAGGAAAGGATGCTGAATGTTTTTGATGCGATGAAAATACTACAAATTTAGTCTTGGATGCGTTAATGGTTAACAAGTTAGCACTGCACCAACTTGAAACATTTTTCAAGTCAGTGCTTAGCTTGTCAACGAGAAGTGAAATGCTTTTGTCAGAGGTAAATATGGTAGTGTCATCGGCATACAAAATGAATTCTGTGGAGCGTCCTTATTCCTTTTATTTATACAGTACTATCAAAACTTACCTCTTATCAGATATTTTTTGGATGGAAACGAAATACCATCACTTGCACGCAAACTCCACGGAAATGCGGAGCATTGCTCTGCACCGAGGGGGCACCTTGCACGGTTTGCCGTAAATGACACAACACAAATAATTGGATTGATTGATTTGTGGGGTTTAACGTCCCAAAACCAGCTCTGATTATGAGAGACATCGTAGTGGAGATCTCCGGAAATTTCGACCACCTGGGGTTCTTTAGCGCGCGCTGACATCGCACAGCACACGGGCCTCAACATTTCGCCTCCATCGAAATGCAGCCGCCGCGGCCGGGATTCGATCCCGCGACCCTCGGATCAGCAGCCGAGTACCATAGCCACTAGACCACCGTGGCGGGGCAACACAAATAATTTACACATAACGTCTCTGTTAAATGCAAATATGGTGGTACACATTGATTGTTTTGTGGTGCTTAACGTCCCAAAACCAGCTCTGATCGTAGGAGACGCCGTAGTGGAGGTCTCCGGAAATTTCGACCACCTGGGGTTCTTTAAAGTGCACTGACATCGCACAGCACACGGGCCTCAACATTTCGCCTCCATCGAAATGCAGCCGCCGCGGCTGGGACATGTGGTGGTACTGAGGCACCAAGTTAATGATACACGCACAAATTTACAACACACAAATTAACACAAAGTACGGGCCGCTTGCGTTAGCTAAATTGAAATGTGGGGTACTGAGAAACCAAATTAATGATGTGCATAAGAAGTTAGGAAACACAAAGCTAACGCATACGGTAGACCGCTTGTGCTCGTTGAATGCATATGTAGTGGCACTGAAGAACTAAGCTAATGGTGCCCTCCGGATGTTACAGCACAAAAACTAACGCATATAGCGGACAGCTTGTGTTGTAAATACATATATGGCTGAAAAATACCAACATTGCGAACTACGTACGGAGAACAAACACTTAGAAAAGACATACCAAGATTAATAAGCTGACTAATTACCGAAGGGGTACAATTAAAGAATATGTCCTTTAAAGCTACACGCAGTTGTTTTCATCCAATAAACAGGTGCTCTTTGAAGCAACATCTTTTATGACACTTTCCCTTTGTCAATCATGTGGGTTTTTTTTTTTTTTTTTCGCGAGAGTTCCACTTGAATAATGGTACGGTCTTATGCTTCTTTTTGTCTGTCTCTCTGTAAACTACTTCACTTTTGTAAAATTGCATTGCATTTGTTAATTTATTTCGCATTGTTGGAGGCACTGATATATTGTTGATGTATCGCTGCTGGGATCGCGAATCAGGGGACCCGCGACTTCGTCAAGCTGTCTAAATGAGTTTTCTTCACCCGCCTCTTCTTACCATTCCGTTGATGGATGCGAAAATACACATCAGTGTTGTCATTGCGGGCCGACCAACTATGGGCCATCCAGCGGGTCCGTAGAGCGGCCGATAGGCACGACGTGACAATTGTCTGGAATCTGTCCCTTCCTTGCGTTAACTATGCCTCATGGGAATAACTTCGGTAAGTAGAAGGTAGTAATTTCCACGCAACTAACTAAACAGGAAGTCCAGATACTGAGGAATAGAAGGAATTTCAAAATTTTGATTTCCTTCCGACTTTTGCACGGTTTGAGCTGCTTATATGCACAAGAGTTATGGTGCATGTGCCGTATGCTTGAGATAACATTAGCATAACAATCTAATTATTCAATTGGCAGCTATATACACACTCTTAACTTACTTATCTGCACATGCCCATCATGACGACTGCGGGCCATCGCTGTGGAGTTCGACAGAGTGAAGAAGAGATTTGGCAGCCGCACCCTTTCCACATGCGTTCGCAATGTGGAAAACAGTCACAGTCAACATGTGATGAAAGATTCTTGTGGGCTTATTGCTTAAGTGACATATTTTTCAGTACGACGTCCTACCCCAATTTTGTTGAATTATAAATCGCATGTGTTTAAGAACTTATTGGCATTATATTGCCAACATTTGGCGTCGACATCTAGCCCACAACGATCACTTCCGACTTCACGCTTCCTGTCTGGATGAGGGCGTGGCACTGCGTTATAAAACGTCATGAGTGCTGAAGCTGTAATTGGTTGTTGCAAAATTTGGTACCAGAGCCTTGAGCTTTAGAACCATTGGTTGGAATAAATTGGTAAATGCATGTGGAAACAAGATGATTAACGGCATCGTGTCTTCTACAGGTAGACTGCGTCATTACCTAGGATTTTATGCTCTTGGCATCTGTCAGAAAGGCACCGTCAAGTTTTATTAAAAACATTCCGCTTGTTGTAGTGATGCGCAATTAGCATCTGTCAGAAAGGCACCGCGAAGTTTATCAACACATTCCGCTTGTGACAGTGAAGTTGACGCATTCCAAAAAATGATTATAACGCTCAGAGGGTGTATATAAAGTCATGCGCGAACGACTCTGCAGACCACCACGCAGCGGTGCAATTACTTCCGGCTGTTTGCTGCAGTTCATTAACGGTGAGTGAGCTATCAAGAAGGATTCTAGACTTTTTTTGAAAAATATGTAGGCAACTTAAAAACAATATAATTCCGAATGTTAATATTTATCTTAAAATGTGCTAGCCAAGTTCTCTCAAATAAGATCGCCATTCTTTGGTTTTAGCCTTATACCTTCTCTGGGTCAATATCTCTCATAGAATAGTTACTCAAGAATTCTACCTATAGCAATATTGGGATATTGCCCATGTGAAATTTATTACGTAGGCACCTTTATTATGGTACTCTAATATAAGCGTAATGTATCGCAGTAGTTTCAGCGTATCACATCCTCGCTCGTATACCAGCGATCATATGAGTTTGTAGTGGTGGATTTTGTTCCGTTCTGATACGCGGGATGCTAGGTTTAGCTACCGTGGCTCCACGTTGTTGCAATACGTTATCATCTGCTGCTACAGCTTCACTGTAAATGCATTCGAAGGGCAATCTACTTATAATTGACCCACCACACACTAAATTATTTTCTTCAGCAACCGCCTAACCGCCACCGTATTTTTACTGATCCGTCGCACTATTCCTAGTACTACGGACATTTCTTGCCTTACAAAGCCAGTTGGCGAATCTGTGTGTGTCGCACCTTCGACGGTGAAACGGTTCCAGTTCTAAATGCATACTTCTGAGAGATGTTTGGTCATGTGACGTTGTGTCCAGCATGTGTTTCACAGGAGAATACATCATGAGAGCTACCACTGGATTCGCTCTGGCTGTGCTAGTGGCCAGCGTAGTAGGTAGGTCACGTGACACATTTACCGCTTTGCTCCTTAATTCCCCATGTTATACCACAGCCGTCTTGCTTTATTGACGAATGACATACGCGAGCATTATTCCACAAGAAAAAAACATGTCAAAAAAGGAAGAAATGGTTGTGCGCAAAGAAATCTGAAACATTTCAGACGACGGAGCACCCGTTGGTGATCTCAGCCCATTGGTGGTGCCGATTTTCCAAACTCCTTTAAGATAACTGGTGCAGCACGAGCAGCTTTGACTGCGTTGTTTGTGCCATTGCCCCATGAAAGCCGTGGTGACTGCCAAATCTATAATAAAACGCATGCTGCTGGGAAAAAATCGTTGATCCTGCTGCATGCCTGTCAAATCTGAGTAAACACCGGGGGCTGCGACAACGATGTCCATTTTACTAACAGTGTCATGTAGCTCTGCCATTATCACTATTACTATCGTGGTGGAGGTGGCCGAGGGCAAGGCTATGAGTAGTTGGATGACAGAAAGCAGTGATCCAATTTTGCTCCTGCGCAATCAGGCGCTTTTTCGTTCTTTTTTGTTTTCTTCATCCGTTTGTGTTCACGTGATCACTATCATGTATTAGTGTGAATTGGGGGTGAAGGGAAACAGCGGTTCCGATTTTTTCTTCTGCATGTCAACTGCCCATTGAACTGCGACCGCCGACCAGCAGAGTTCTGTGTCGACCTTAAACGGCTAGATCCGGTGTTAAAAAATATAGCTGCGAGACACTGCGCGACACGAACAATCCGCTATTCCGTTAGCAGTTCAGCGAAATGCTGAAGGCATGCATAAATTCTGTCGTTTTCTATCCCCCTCTAGCGCAGTCCAATTATACAACCAGAGCCTTCTCGCTTGCAATTCGAGTCATTCTTAGACTCGATGTCATGCAGCTCTTGACCGTTAGCACCTCAAACTAAGTCCATCAATATTTTTATCCTTAAAGTGCCGATATGTGGCGTTATTTTAACGCAGTACAACAGCCCCGTCTATTTTGAGACTCAACAACCCACTATCAGAAAAAGGCCCTCTAAGTCATTTCGAACAGTTTGTCGCAAAATCACTGGGTAAAAATGTATTCAGCGATTGAAACTATTTTTCTGTCATTGAACTTCATTCAAGAGGCCTTCTGCAGACCTCTGCCAAAAGCAAGAATATCTTAGCATTTTGGTAACCAGCAGTTGGCTATTTAAAGATAAATTATATATGAAAATCAACTGCGTCATAGGGCACTGTTATGTATTTAGATATTCCCTATAACACGAGAAAGTTATAGCTTTTGGCATAATGAGGTACGAGGTTCACTGGAAGTTTATCTTATCTCGATGCCTACCAAAATATGATTGTTGATGGTTGGGGGGGGGGGGGGGCGTGGGGCACTTACCTCATTGTCTGAGAGCTAAAAAGATCGTTTATTTGTCCTCTGAAGCTACAATCTTGTCCTTCTCACTTTAACCTTAGAGGAAACATGATCGGTACAACGCTTCTTTGCAGCGACGCTGATCCTGGACACCGTGGATGCCTACGATCCTGAGGGAAGAGCACCAAAAGAACAAGTTGAATGAAGCAACGAAATAAATTAGATGGAGCCAATTTTTTCCTCCGGGATCACTATGGCGAGTTTGATATATGAAGCAAAATAAACTATCCTATTTGCTTGCTTTTATTGACTACATTACGGTATTGGTACTTAGAGCGGCCGATGTGCTGTACAGCTTTCCGGCGGCAAATGGCTTTGTGTTTCCACTACTAGTGCGCCGTCTGCATGCAGTTAGACCGGTGCCCTGTGAATATGGCTAGGGATCACACGTTTGCTGGATATTTCGTATTTCACTTCGTGGGAAATGTCCAACAGAAGAAACGCAGTCTCATCAGGTGAAAGTCACCTGATGCGACCGCGCGTAATTGAACTGATTTCAGCCACGCTGTTCAGCCCACCTGTAATCTGTGAACTGATTCCAGCCCACCGCCCACTAGTTCAGTCCACCTGTCATTCAAATCAGTTGAACTGATTTCAATGGCAAGTGGCCTGAAGTTATTTTTCAGCATGCACATCCAGAAGTCCTCAGGTGACCTTTACCGCACTCTGCACAAGTAAGCATCGTGCTGTCAAAACAAAGAGTTCGATTACTAGTACAACTCCCCGCTGTCTGTGCGTCAGATATTGTTCAAACTGAAAAGGAGTGGAAAACAGGACCACAAGAAAGCGTGCGTAGGACAAGCGCAAACTCACACTCATCATATATAAAAAAAAGCTCCACAGGTGTTTGCATATGAAAAATGCGCCACAGCTGTTTACATCTCATGGAGCCAAACGTCAGCCAATCGCCATCTATAATAGACATGGAAAACGCCGAAACGGCAGTAAATATAAACATAATATACATATGAAACACTCTGACGGCGGCTATCGAACCCGCAACATTGAGCGACTCCTCAAGTTTTTCTGCCCCTCACCCCGGAGCACAGCCTCGTGGATCGGCCACACTTCTGTGTTCCCAGTTGACACACGACGACCGGCTCAAAGAGCGCCGCTCTTAAGAAAGGCTTATCGCGGGTTGGTGATGGAAATGTAGACATGACAAGCACACAAACACGCAATCTACAAGGCCTTAGGCTGGTATCGAACGCGCCCTGTGGAAGTGCC
>JABSTT010005586.1:0-19198 GCA_013339685.2 Hyalomma asiaticum | reverse complement strand
GGACAAGCGCAAACTCACACTCATCATATATAAAAAAAAGCTCCACAGGTGTTTGCATATGAAAAATGCGCCACAGCTGTTTACATCTCATGGAGCCAACGTCAGCCAATCGCCATCTATAATAGACATGGAAAACGCCGAAACGGCAGTAAATATAAACATAAATATACATATGAAACACTCTGACGGCGGCTATCGAACCCGCAACATTGAGCGACTCCTCAAGTTTTTCTGCCCCTCACCCCGGAGCACAGCCTCGTGGATCGGCCACACTTCTGTGTTCCCAGTTGACACACGACGACCGGCTCAAAGAGCGCCGCTCTTAAGAAAGGCTTATCGCGGGTTGGTGATGGAAATGTAGACATGACAAGCACACAAACACGCAATCTACAAGGCCTTAGGCTGGTATCGAACGCGCCCTGTGGAAGTGCCAAGAAGCAGGCTACTAAACAACAAACATGGCCGCTCCTTAAATGGTGGCTTGGGAGCTCTTGTCACTCTTCCGGTGCTAGCTACTCTTCTGTTTAAAAAGCAAGTTCTTCGGATGCTTCATCATGATAAAATGCCTGTTTGTTCGACGTCGATACGTGCAAGGGTGCCGATGCATTGCAACAGGTGCGCGCACAGTATGGGAAAAAGCACGGAGGAACCCTGCATACGATCTGTCAAAAGTTGAATTGAAAGTGCTGACAGAACAACGCTACCTACTTGTGTTTGAAATATTAACAGTGCAGCAACACAGCGGTTGAACAGAGTATCAGAACTGAGAGCGAGGCGACTATAGGTGTACATGTTTCTGAAAACAAAGAAAAAAAAAGCATTGCGTGTCATAGTTGCTCGTCCTCGTCATTGTTGCGCCGTTCTTTGTTTTGTTTTTTCCTTGCACTTCTTGAGATGGCGATATCAGCGTCGTTTCCTCAACCCAGTCAATCTACAGCTCGCGAGTAAGCAACATTCCGAACGCTGAACTGGAACTCACATTTCCAGTTGTTTCCAGCAACAGCAGCACTTCCAGCTAAACTTACTTCCAGTGTTTGCAGTTGGAAAAATAGCAGCTTAAATTTCAGCGGTCGACGGATATTAACTTCGACTGAAAACGCAGGTGGAATGTGTTTTTTATTTCATCTGGAAGTTCAGCAATCGTCATCTACATAGTTTCTGCTTATTAAAATGAGTAGACAACATCCCACAAATATTTATAAATATCCACCGCATGATATTCTGCTGGTAGTAAATATATGTTAGTAAGACAACATCCACAAATATTTTATGAATATCCACTATATGATATCTAAATACTCTGGTCCACTCAATATCCACTGAATATTCACAAATACGTTGGACATTTAGACCATTTGTGGACAAAAATTGGTGTGACAGAAACTATTTAAGGATTAACACTAAAAAGACACATGCCGTCATGTTTCGCCCAAAGCATAAAATCCTAAATCTGACAAGGAAGTTGTACCTAAACAATGATGAAATCAAAATTTCAAGTGAGGTAAAAACACTTGGAGTTATATTTTCCGAAAATTTAATTTGGAACAAACATGTCGAAGGTATTTGCGAAAAGCTAAACAGAGTAACAGGGACTATTACACAGACACCGACATATCTGCCCACCATTGTGAAACGTACTGTGTATAACTCCCTATTTCTTTCTACAATAAATTACTGCCACCTAGTCTGGGCTACAACATCAAAACAAAATATTACTAAGTTAAAGCTATGTCAGAAACGAGCCATTCGTGCTCTAGGAAATCTTGCTTCCAAAGAACACACGTCTAAATACTTTTACGAATACAAAATAATGCCAGTTGAATTTATTTACCCAGTCCGTCTCGCCTGCATGTACAGAACTGCCTTGCGAAAGGGAAAGGTTAGTTATATTAGTTGTTTAACCTGCATCGTCGCGAAATTCTATATAGCACAAGACATGCAGATCTTTGGGTAGCACGTTTTTGTCGTACTAACTATGGGCAGGCAATCAGTATCCTATCGTATTGCTGAACTTCTGAACACCTTAACTACACATGGATTACACCCGGATAGCATGTCTCCTCGCTCCTTTTTCACATCATTTCATTACGCTCGATCTCACTGTGTAATTCCAGCGGAGCATGAGTATGTGTATGTGTGTGGTGTACATATATATAAATGTACATATGCTTTATTACCTGTGTACTTAGAATTGAGTCTGATGTGGTCATGCGTTGCTTTCCCCTTATTTTGTTGCGATTGTTCTTGCCACATTTTATTTCTTGTTACATGTTATTGCCACATGTATTACTCTTTCCTTTATTTCCATACTTATGCAAAGTGCTTTGACTTGTATTAACATATTACCTACCTATAGTCATGCTGCACACTGTCGAACTGTAACACAGGGGGCCGGGCTTAGTCAAGCTGCAGTAAGGCAGCTTTTTCCCCGCACCCCCTTTCTCCTTGCTGAGATGAAATAAAGTTTTGATTTGATTTGATTTGATCCTCTGAATAGTGATGGTTGGCTGGGGGCAGCACGAAACTGAGCACCGATTTATAACGCGGTTGCCGCACGGCACGACGATCTGAAGAATATTCATAGCACAGTGCTTTGCGGTGGTTTTGTCACCGCCTCGCAAGTTCTGCTTGACCGAACGGAAACACATGCTCATACCGATCAACTTCGAAGCTCCAGGTTCAGATGCAGAGTAGCAATATATATATATATATATTATATATATATATATATATATATATATAATATATATATATATATATATATATATATATAATATAGTATGAAGGCGAATGAAATCGATGGATCCGGTGAAATATTGTTGAGGAAGAGGGTGACAACGTTCGAAACACAAATTCTTTACTAACAGTTCGGCAGGTGGGCCTGCTTCGTCAGAGTAACCTGACGAAGGCAGGCCCACCTGCCGAACCGTTAGTAAAGAACTTGTGTTTGAAATATTAAACAGTGCAGCAACACAGCGGTTGAACAGAGTATAGAGAACTGAGAGCGCGGGACTATAGGTGTACATGTTTCTGAAAAACAAAGAAAAAAAAACATTGCGTGTCATATTTGCTCGTCCTCGTCATTGTTGCGCCGTTCTTTGTTTTGTTTTTTCCTTGCACTTCTTGAGATGGCGATATCAGCGTCGTTTCCTCAACCCAGTCAATCTACAGCTCGCGAGTAAGCAACATTCCGAACGCTGAACTGGAAACTCACATTTCCAGTTGTTTCCAGCAACAGCAGCACTTCCAGCTAAACTTACTTCCAAGTGTTTGCAGTTGGAAAAATAGCAGCTTAAATTTTCAGCGGTCGACGGATATTAACTTCGACTGAAAACGCAGGTGGAATGTGTTTTTTATTTTCATCTGGAAGTTCAGCAATCGTCATCTACATAGGTTCTGCTTATTAAAATGAGTAAGACAACATCCACAAATATTTTATAAATATCCACCGCATGATATTCTGCTGGTAGTAAAATATATGTTAGTAAGACAACATCCACAAATATTTTATGAATATCCACTATATGATATCTAAATACTCTGGTCCACTCAATATCCACTGAATATTCACAAATAACGTTGGACATTTAGACCATTTGTGGACAAAAATTGGTGTGACAGAAACTATTTAAGGATTAACACTAAAAAGACACATGCCGTCATGTTTCGCCCAAAGCATAAAATCCTAAATCTGACAAGGAAGTTGTACCTAAACAATGATGAAATCAAAATTTCAAGTGAGGTAAAAACACTTGGAGTTATATTTTCCGAAAATTTAATTTGGAACAAACATGTCGAAGGTATTTGCGAAAAGCTAAACAGAGTAACGGGACTATTACACAGACACCGACATATCTTGCCCACCATTGTGAAACGTACTGTGTATAACTCCCTATTTCTTTCTACAATAAATTACTGCCACCTAGTCTGGGCTACAACATCAAAACAAAATATTACTAAGTTAAAGCTATGTCAGAAACGAGCCATTCGTGCTCTAGGAATCTTGCTTCCAAAGAACACACGTCTAAATACTTTTACGAATACAAATAATGCCAGTTGAATTTATTTACCCATTCCGTCTCGCCTGCATGTACAGAACTGCCTTGCGAAAGGGAAATGTTAGTTATATTAATTTGTTTAACCTGCATCGTCGCGAAATTCTATATAGCACAAGACATGCAGATCTTTGGGTAGCACGTTTTTGTCGTACTAACTATGGGCAGCAATCAGTATCCTATCGTATTGCTGAACTTCTGAACACCTTAACTACACATGGATTACACCCGGATAGCATGTCTCCTCGCTCCTTTTTCACTCATTTCATTACGCTCGATCTCACTGTGTAATTCCAGCGGAGCATGAGTATGTGTATGTGTGTGTGTACATATATATAAATGTACATATGCGTTTATTACCTGTGTACTTAGAATTTGAGTCTGATGTGGTCATTGCGTTGCTTTCCCTTATTTTGTTGCGATTGTTCATTGCCACATTTTATTTCTTTGTTACATGTTATTGCCACATGTATTACTCTTTCCTTTATTTCCATACTTATGCAAAGTGCTTTGACTTGTATTAACATATTACCTACCTATAGTCAGTGCTGCACACTGTCGAACTGTAACACAGGGGGCCGGGCTTAGTCAAGCTGCAGTAAGGCAGCTTTTTCCCGCAACCCCCTTTCTCCTTGCTGAGATGAAATAAAGTTTTGATTTGATTTGATTTGATCCTCTGAATATTGATGGTTGGCTGGGGGGCAGCACGAAACTGAGCACCGATTTATAACGCGGTTGCCGCACGGCACGACGATCTGAAGAATAATTCATAGCACAGTGCTTTGCGGTGGTTTTGTCACCGCCTCGCAAGTTCTGCATTGACCGAACGGAAACACATGCTCATACCGATCAACTTCGAAGCTCTCAGGTTCAGATGCAGAGTAGCAATATATATATATATATATATATATATATATATATATAATATATATATATATATATATATATATATATATATATATATATATATATATGAGCGAATGAAAATCGATGGATCCGGTGAAATATGTGTTTGAGGAAGAGGGTGACAAACGTTCGAAACACAAATTCTTTACTAACATTTCGGCAGGTGGGCCTGCCTTCGTCAGAGTAACCTGACGAAGGCAGGCCCACCTGCCGAACCGTTAGTAAAGAATTTGTGTTTCGAACGTTTGTCACCCTCTTCCTCAAACACACACACACATATATATATATATATATATATATATATATATATATATATATATATATATATATATATATACTTCAAAGATAAATCCTTGGCAGCAGGTCAATTATAGAATCAAAGGGTCACGTTGAAAAAACAACATTTATTACGACGTTTCGGCCGCGAGACCGGCCTTTCTCAAGCTTAGCTTGAGAAAGGCCGGTCTCGCGGCCGAAACGTCGTAATAAATGTTATGTTTTTTCAACGTGACCCTTTGATTATATATATATATATATATATATATATATATATATATATATATATATATATATATATATATATATATATATATATATATAAAGGCCGCGAATAAGCTTGCCGTCAGACCGTGGCGTGATCGTAGGGTGTCCGCTTGCTGTGCGTGCGTACCCGGGTTCGAATCTCGTGTTGTTGCTTAATTTCGTAGTGGTGTATGATCTTGATTTCTGTGATCTCTGTGTTCTGAAGTGCCCTTTTGATGTCCGGCAATGTTCATTAGTGTTGGAATGTTTGCTTTGGCGGTGGTATCAAGGAGTGATACAAGTGCCGTGCGTACACGAATCAGCTCGCTTTCCGCATTCAGTTGTCATACTACTTTTTTTCATTCGTGCTCCCGAATCAGCGTTGTCTACGATTGCTTTTACACCTTGACGATTGATGAGAGCGTGGCTGCCGCTGCGCTGGACCAGCCGCGCCGCATGGCACCGTACCTGTGTCGGCGCTGTTGCCGTGAAGAAAACAGCTGATCACGGTATTCGCTAATCGTAACGACGTCGAATATTATGTTTTGTTTTGACAGGTCCTGTATTCAATATCCCGAAAGGTTACCAGACGTTTCCATGGATTCTGTCTACATTTAGTGCTTAAAGGAGCCGTGAAACGTTTTCTGAACATTTTGTACTAAGTGCGTATTCGGGATCCTGACCCTCCAATCAACAATATGCATTGTTCCGTTGCACCGCGTGCGTTGATTTAGAGCGATAAAAAACGCGGTTTCGGTTTCACTGCGCGCGTTCCCCTTAACTCTGCAGATGACGTCATCTTAGTAGCCGTCATACCTCCGAGATTGGCGCGCCCTCGGAGGCCATGGGAAAACAAACCGTGCTGCCGCTTTTCTTCCGAATGGTGACACCGCACGGTTTCCAAGTATTTTCTTCCTTTCTAGCTTTTAAGTAAATCGATTCCTTCAGAGCAAACGCGAGTTCACTGTGCCTTTGAACTTAAAAGTATCTTAACTCAACGTCACCAAATAGTACCACGCCGGCCGGTAGTGTCGCATAGTCGTTTCGGCAGCGCAAGAAAGCTGAGATTTAAAACGGACGTTGTTAAATGTGCACTGAATATTTCGCCGAAATATTTCGGAATCGGCTTGTCGAATGCGTATTGAAGCAGTGAAAATTACAAACCGGCATCTCCAGATTCTTTTCACGACCCCTTTAATTACTCAGAACACCGATGTTACCACTGGCAATACAGGGAAAGTCGAAACACTGAATGCTTTGCGCAAGGGGTGTTTTATGGTTAACATTACTGGGTTGTGTGTGCTTTGTGCATGGATGCATGTTTTATATATGCAATCTCTCGTTTAGGCACGTTCTCCTGGCGTATTAGCTGTTGCATGGTACGATCGATTGCTTGGCCACACCCTTTTCTTTCTTTCTTTCGTCCTGGATAGAGTGCTCTTTCTTTCGTCCTGGATAGGTTACGTCCTGGATAGAGTGCTTGAAGTTGAACGTCCGCGGAGAAGCATTACTTCACTCCCCTTCAGCCAGAGTGAGAGAACTCTGCGAGAGAGTTCGCGCACTCTGTGCTACAGAGAGTGCCCAACACTCCTGAAAAAAGAGTGAAATATGGGACAGGCGTTTACTCTGCCGAACGGCAGAGTAACGGTTTACTCCATTGCAGCTAAGAGTGTGTGGTGGAGGGAGGCTGCCGGCGTGGCCGGGGGATCCACTTTTCAGGGAAAATGACCGTGGGAAGCGCGTGTGCCTGCGGATCCCACGGATGTACATGACTGGGTTGCCGCCTCGAAGAGACACGTGCATTGTTTGGACGCTGCAGCGACGGCGTTGCTCACTCCTTGCCTCGAGCTTCAAACCAGCCCGCGTGAAGCTCCCGGAATCCGCATAAACCGTCGGTGTGTCGTGCGGTGTGTGTGCGCGCGTTTGTGCCGCTTTTGAAATATGAACTTCTCGGCCGCACCGACGCAGCGAGAGGGGTGCATCAGCGCACCGGCCGACACTGAGGTCTGCGGCGAGCAGGTGACCCATGGCTTCCCCATTGTGAGAAAACGGCGGCGTGTCGTCAAAAGGACGGGGCCGGGAAGAGTGCTTTTCTTTGTGCTGCTGTTGTTTTTCAGCATGCCTCTTCACCGGACCGTAGCTTCTCCGGGGATCAGCACCGGCTGCCACTCGGGTCACGTCACACCATGCCGCAGAGAAGCAGCGAAGGCGGGGCGTGACCTCCTCTCTTTGAGGGCGGAGACGACGTCGTGATTGGACACTATTGTATATAGTGTTGTATATAATAAGAGCGTAAACGCGCTCGATCAGCTCCGATCATCATCATGTAAAATAACCATCATCTCTCTCTTCTTCTCTCACGTCATCGTCTCCGTGTCGGCTCCGTACTTCGGCAACCCCTCCTTGGAGTCGGGATGGTGGAACCGTCAACTTGGTAGCGTGGAATCCTAGGACCGACGGCCCGGCTCCCCCCCCCAAGTTTCCAACATTTGGATGGCAGCAGGCGGGATGAACCTGGCGATATGGCACTGCATTTGCGGGTGAACGTTTGGTTTTTGCTTTGAGGTATACCAGGCTTCAAATTCTGGGTTAACAATTTCAATTCCTGTGTGTGTGTGGGTGCGTTCAGATGCAAAGTGCGCGCGTTTAAGCATCTGTTCGCAAGCAAAACCATCGTTAAGCAGTGGCCATGGACCTGAGTGAGTTGCCAAGGGCAGAGTTGTTGCAGTTGTTTGACGAGTTTGCACTCGAGTGGGATGAGTCGATGAGTAAATGCGATCTATTAAAATTAATAGACAAAAGCGGTAGCAGTGCGGAGGATATAGACTTCGCTTGGAGTCTCGTTCAGAAAGATCTGAATGAGGAGGAAGCCAAAAGAGTATACGAGAAAGAGAGGGAGGAAGCCAAAAGAGTATACGAAAAAGAGAAGAAAGAGCGATGAAATTGTTGGAGCTAGAAATAGAGAAGGAGCGGTTAATGGTTCGGGGAGGAATTAGTGGAACTCCTGAAAGAGCAAGCGGAAAGCTTAAGGAAAACAAAACGCGAAAACAAAATCTGAAAAAAAGAAATTCAGATCAGCAGCTGTGAGCTAGAGAAAGACTATGATGAGAGCCAGACCGCTTCTAAGAGGTGTGAGCTAACTGTGCACGAAATGGAGGAAGTTATCGGTATTGCAGGCGGTGTCAGTAAGTGACGAAAGCGAGAGTGTCGTTGAGATGGCACTAAATCTTGAGACAACCGATAGCAACGTGCGCTCATTTCATGAGCACGAGAGAGTTCGTTACAACCGCGAAAAACGGGGCCAAGTGGCCGGAAGCTGTAAAACGGAGTGCTGTAATCATAGCGAGGCAACGTCAAAGGGTTGCGATCCAGCTGCGTTAGAAATGGAAGACAACGGTAAAAGCGAGGCGTTGTCAATAAGTGACAAAATTGAGGGTATTGTGCTGGAGGTGGCGAAATACTCTGATACCGATATGTTTGAGGCCGAATTTCAACTGCAGGAGACAGCTGATTTGTACAGCTGTGAGAAATGGGGTCAAATAGCCAGAAGCTGTAATAAAGTGGAGCCTCAGTGTAGTGAAGGAGGTCTCGAGGAAATGAGTAAAGAAGGTGTGGAGGCTTCCATGAATTCTCAGACCTTGGAGGGCAATGCATGCGGCGCAGTCTGTAGCGGCGAGCGGCAGTACAAAGAACTGCGTGAAGATAATTCAGGAGAAACCGCCGACTGCACGCGGAGTAAGGAGGAGGTCTTGAGCAGCACTACAGATGTCCTTGAACAAGGAAATATCCTTTCCACGGCTTGTGAACCAAGCGATTATTTGGTGGAAAAGAAGGAGGAGACAATCACAGGGGCCTCCAAACAGTTTGAATACCCGAAGCTGAGTTCCGAGGAAAGTGCAAGCGCGGCGGGTGTCCGTAAGCACCGCCGAAGAAGAAAAAAGCGAGCTCGAGCAGCACATAGGAGGCGTTTGAAGGAACCATCAAGGGAGCGCGCGAGACAAAGGGCCAGCCCATCTCGCGGCAGGGGGAAATGCTCTTTGTCCCATTCGGTTTCCGTTCCCGGTAAACGGTTGCAACCCCTCCGACGAAGGGGAAAGGTGACGTTCTGGAAGAGAATAGCAGGTCGGGGTGGTTTGGTCAGTTAAAGGCGCCCTGCGAGGCCAAAAGCACTGGTTAGATTTTGTTTGCGACGCCAGCTGTCTAATTGGTCTTAGGAGTAAAGGGGCGCCCACACTACCGGCAAGCTCGCCGTAACGGCGCGCCGGCCTCCGGAGGTTGGAGACGGCAGCCGAGCGAGCGCTGTCCACACTGCACACCGGCGCGTTTCACCGGCGCGGCAGTCACGTGACACGAACAGACGGCGACGTTGTGCGCGCTTCGAGTCTCGCACAGTCGCTGCATGATCGTGTGGAGGCGACGTTTCAGTCGCTTTGCGTTGTCTATATATGCGTCGACGTCGCGAACTTAGTCGGGGCTGCTTTTTTGTGTGACAAATTGTGAAGCTGTGGCGCCTGATGACGGCACGAACACAGATATATCGTAACGACGGTGGATGCAATCACCTGGTGTGCTGCCTCCTACTACGACATCGGCGTACTCTTTAGGCACGACACCGAATGTTTGAAATGGAACCAAGGTGGATATATCGAAACGTCGACGACCGTTCAAGTTTAGTTCTGCTGCTCGACTTGATTGAAAAACAGCGCTGTGCGTGCAGTAAGGGTGTTGTCAAGCGGTGTTTTCTATACATGCAGGAAAGTGCTGATCGCAAAAACAAAACCACGTGCATCTGTGTGTTCGTGTCGTATTGTAGGTCTGTGTGAGCCACGATTGCGCACTGAAAGGTAAGTGCCACACGGGCTTGCGCTGTCTCCTAGCATGCTGTCTCTTGCGGGCTAGAGTGACCAGTTTGCTTTTTTCCCGGCGCCACACTGGTGGCCGCTTCATGTGGTTCGATCGTCTTCAAATCTAATTTTACACCGCCGATCACTTGCTCTTCTGAATTTCGTAATAGTGTCGCGAAGACCGCGTCGCGTAGAATGTTTTCTTGTTCTTTTTTTCTTCGTCGACTGCTTTCTCAGAAGGGTGCTCAAGCAAACGAGCCGGCGCACCGCAGGGGGTCTTCCAGGGACGGGGCACCGAAAATGACGACCACGTGTGCGCGTCGCGGCCATTTTCTGGAAAGCGTTGTTTGTATTAGTTTTGTGGCGAGGCCGGATGCACGCGATCATAAAAGCTCGTAGAGCATCGTTACCTTCGACCTGCCTGACTGGCCCGTGTAAGCCGTTTTCCTATTGGTGGGCAACAGTGGGGGTTCGAGCCGTCCGCGTCGCCGTGGATGCTGAAAAAGTGCTATTTAAGCGGCGACACTGGCCTTTTTTTGGGAGCGGACTAGGGGACCATGACGCTCGAAACCACCGGGGACCAGTTCGGCAGGCCGACGGGGTATGATACCATTTTCTATGTTGTATAATTTTTGCCCTGTGTGTTTTCTAAATTCAAGATGTCTTAGCTAAATAAACCCCCCAATGAGTGCTCTCCCAATGCACTGTGTCGACTCCTCATCGCTTGCCTGCGCGGAGTGGCTCCCACGCCTCTTCGTCTTCCTGACCTTCCGATGCGTCTAACATTAACGGCCCCGACGTTTCGCTACAAAGTGGTGGAGGTGCTGGGTAGCGATGTTCCCGCTCTAAAATAATGCCCCGAGTCAACAACCATCAGGAAACTACAACAAAAATCAGGAAAACCCCCTTCTCGCTCTCTACTATGGCTACCCCCCAAGCAATACCTGTCGTCGGACCGCCAGTCTTTAGAGGCGCGCCAGAGGAATCTATTTCCGAATGGCTACTTTGCTACGAACATGTCGCGTCACTCAACAACTGGGACCAAGCCACGAAAGTTAAATTTTTATATTTGGCTTTAGACGGCGATGCAAAGAACTGGCACACTACTCAGATTCTAACGGGTGCCCCTAATTCATGGGAGGAATGGGCGACGCTATTGAAGACATCCTTTACTAGCCGTCACTCAGTCGAGATCGCCCATTTGCGGCTACAAAACCGAACCCAGCTGCCTTCCGAAACCCCCGAGCAGTACTACTATGACGTCGTGCAGCTTTGTGCAAGAGCCAACCCGTCTATGTCAGAAGATGACCGGTTGCGGCACCTTATGCGCGGTCTGCGTCCGGATGTGCAAGAAAAAGTGATAATCGCAAACCCGGAAACTTGCGCCGAATTCCTCCGAATTTTACAGCGCATAAATTACGCAGTCTTGATGAGCCGTATGTCGGGGTCGCGGCCGATTGACTACCACTATCCTACTGGATTGCAGTCGTGGATGCAAAACACCGCGCCTCCGGTAGGGATGGCATCTGCCGCCGCGGCAGTACAGCCTCCTCCTACATGTATCGCCACCTGCGCCGCAGCAGAATTGCGTTGCCCGCGGGAGGCTGCCGATCGCGACGGAAACTTGAGGGCGATTGCAGACTCCATCGCCTTACTGTCGGACCGGATAAACAACATCGAAGACGAGATGCGTCGCCCCTCAATGCCTTGGCCACCGAGAACATCCCGTGCAAACGACGGGCGTCCCCGATGCCAGATTTGCAGCCGCATCGGCCACGAAGCACAACAGTGCTGGCAGCGCTTCCGGGACGACAGAAATGATCATGCGGAGTCTCTTGGCAAACACGATAGTCAGCATAACCCTTCGGGAAACGAGAACGGCCGGGCCTAAGGGGCCAGCCCGGCCGTCCCATCGGCACATTGTCGGAAAGTCAGCTTCACGCAGTCCCCACACGAGCCAATGGTACAATAACGTTGCGACACCGCCCTGATCTCAAGAATGGAAATGCCGACACGGTTTCCCGCCTTCCTCACGACCCTGCACCAGTAAGCGAAGGAAACCTTTTACCGTTGCTGGTTTTGGATCAGGCGGATGTTGGAAAAAAGCAGAGGGCAGACCCATGGATTAGAGCCATTGTACAGCACCTCGAGGACCCGAGTGCGCCCGTTGTCAGGAATACGGAGTTTTCGGTTAATCGACGGTGTACTGTATCGGAGGGCGAAAGGCTTTGAGAAAGGTCGCGCGGCTCTCGTTGTCCCCAAGTGCTTGAGGTCTGAGATATTAAGGCACTGCCATGACGACTGTACGGCAGGCCACTTGGGTGTCAAGCGTACATGGGAGAAGCTGCGTTACCGATATTTCTGGCCGAAGATGTTCTCATACGTCAGCAAGTACGTTCTCTCCTGCCCTGACTGCCAGACGAGAAAGCAACCGTCGGGGAAACCGGCCGGTTTCTTCCAACCAATCCCGCCTGTAGGTCGACCGTTTCAGCAGACGGTACCGGTAGATGTCGGGTCGGGCGCACAACGTGGATTCGACTACACCCTGGATGCGATGAAAGTGGCTCGTCGGCCGCGGCAGGCTCGAAAATTAGTGAATGAACGAGAAAGGCGCCAGCAAGAAAAGAACAAGCGCAGCTACGATGCCGACGACGCAGACGATGAGTCCGGTGCTGATCACGAGGTGCGAGATCCAAGTGGTGATGTGCGCGAGTGCAGTGATGACCGCGAATTCCATCAAAGTGAAGTGCGCGAGCGCAGTGCCGGGAGTGATGTCCACGAATTACACCCCAGTGTTGTGCGCGAGTGCGACGTCAATGGTGATGTGCGTGAGTGTGGTTCGCGAGTGGACCGAGAACTTCGTTTGCGTCATGGTGTGCGCGAGTCAGGGACCAGTGATGCAGTGCAGCAGCGCGAAAGCTCAGACTGTGAAACTGAACTTTACAGCGACTGGAAAACGTTTTCAAGCGGCAACAACGGACAACGAAATGTCGCCGCTTACGACACTGATACTGACTTGTATTACAGTGCCAGCGAGTGAACTTTAGTGATTTTCAGTCTCGCGATTTTCCATTTGTTGTTTTAAGTTTTTCACCTTTTAGATGTATAACTTTTATGAAACGAGCACCTCACATAATTGTTGTATGTAAAATTGTTTTTTCGTACTTCTTTTCCTGGCTTGCAAGTAAAACGAGTGGGTCACTCTTTTTCGTAAGGGGGAGGTGTCGCGAAGACCGCGTCGCGTAGAATGTTTTCTTGTTCTTTTTTTCTTTTTCGACTGCTTTCTCAGAAGTGTGCTCAAGCAAACGAGTCGGCGCACCACAGGGGGTCTTCCAGGGACGGGGCACCGAAAATGACGACCACGTGTGCGCGTCGCGGCCATTTTCTGGAAAGCGTTGTTTGTATTAGTTTTGTGGCGAGGCCGGATGCACGCGATCATAAAAGCTCGTAGAGCATCGTTACCTTCGACCTGCCTGACTGGCCCGTGTAAGCCGTTTTCCTATTGGTGGGCAACAGTGGGGGTTCGAGCCGTCCGCGTCGCCGTGGATGCTGAAAAAGTGCTATTTAAGCGGCGACACTGGCCTTTTTTTGGGAGCGGACTAGGGGACCATGACGCTCGAAACCACCGGGGACCAGTTCGGCAGGCCGACGGGGTATGATACCATTTTCTATGTTGTATAATTTTTGCCCTGTGTGTTTTCTAAATTCAAGATGTCTTAGCTAAATAAACCCCACAATGAGTGCTCTCCCAATGCACTGTGTCGACTCCTCATCGCTTGCCTGCGCGGAGTGGCTCCCACGCCTCTTCGTCTTCCTGACCTTCCGATGCGTCTAACATTAACGGCCCCGACGTTTCGCTACAATAGCATGGTGAAGTACAGCAAATACTGTTTCCAGCGCCCCGAGCACAATATCGCGGCACGGGCAATTCCAATATTACAATGTGCATGTACTTTTCGTGTAAATAAATTCTGGATCAACATTATTTATGTGTCTATATATTTGTAATCTGGGTTTATTTTATCCTAATAAAACGGGTACAAACGTCTCTGAAACACTCGTCATGTGGAATTTTCTTTTTGTGAAGTCGAGGATCGGGTACGAAGAAAAGAAAAAATGCGAACCGCTGCCAGGCTGACGACGCCGTCTCGGAGGCTCGCGAGTATGGTCATAGCAACCAATCCTCGGTCGCCGATTGGTCACATCGCCGCCGGCTGCCGGCTGCCGGACAATTTGGGTCTCGGCGCCAAATTCTCCGGCATGCTCTCCGGCGAGGAATACTGACCGTTTTTGAGGACTATCGCCGTCGCCCGGCGAGTTCAGAACGGCAAACGGCGAACGGCAAGCTGCTTTGCCGGTAGTGTGGGCGCCCCTTAAGACTGAGGTTGAGCGTCCTGCGACAGTGCGCAGAAAACGAGACAGACCGACCTTCCACCTATGCTTTAGGTCAGCCCGTCAGAGGACTGAAGAAAAGCGGCCGCGAAGCCGAATCAAGCACGAGAGCAGAACACAGGGAACAGCTTGCGCTTTGTGCCGTCTAGGGCGAGCGAGAAAGCTGTCGGTACCGAGACCCCATAGGGTGCGAATCAAAGAAATTCGCGTACGGGGAACGTAGAGGGTCCGTAGTGGTAATTTTGCCAGCACAACGTGCGGTAGAGTTTAAATCTTGTTGAGAAACGACTTCAGGTAATTCATTGTAGGTTCTGTGAGACAATGTTGAGTTTTAACAAAACTGTGCGGTAGAGTAGTACTGAAGTAAGATTAGGCTGTAGTAAACGCACTTATTGAGGTTTATTTCTAAGGAGATTCATAGTGGGAGACCAACATTTGTTATTTTAGTAGTTCGAATGTTTGACAAGAAATGGTGTGCCGCTAAATACACGTCTGCGTAAATAAAGCGCCTTTCAGAGCTCTTTCTAGAGTAAAGCCAAATCAGTATTGTGAGGAGTTTGGCTTCAGTGGTGCAGTCTTGTCGTGTACGATTTAGATAGTTAGTTTACACTGCATGAGCAATGCCAATTTTTTTCTGCGTTACTTTCATGTGTACGGCATTGAAGATTATTTCGAGTAAGCGATGGCTGCCGTAGCGGATAGTAGACGAGCAGTTGCGTGAAGTTGGTCTAAGGGACAACGTGTCAGTTAAGAAAACAAGTGTACAGTCACTTTGAGGCGCTATGATTGAGAACCGTGTCATGTTGAAGCGCTCAAATTAAGGAATAGCGTTGTGGAGTCAGTAAGCGGCAAATTGAGCGAAGTTGTTAGTAGGCTGTACTTAGGAGAGTTTTCTTTACGTAGAGCTCGGTACAGTGCATGCGATTAGTATGCATTATTTCAAGGAAACGTTTGTGGTCTGTTGTCGAGTTACGTAAAATGCGAGCTATGCATTGAATGTCATTTCCTTGGTATGTTAATCGTTGAACGCTTAATGTGTCTTTTTGGAGAGTGGGCTTCGTGCACCACAGACTAAATGTGGCTTATCAGCGTGAGTGTGTTTTTGTGAACTTAGTTTTGATGTGAATTTTGTTTGCATTGAAGTTCTTATCCTAAGTGTTTACTTGAAGGTTAAGAATGTTACATTGTACTTCAATACGATGTCAGTGACAGAGGATCGGGCGTTATTTTCAAGTTAAAGGAGTACTGACACCAATTTTCGAAGCTGAGTTTACTCCACCACACAACTCTCCCATATGCGTAGACAGCTCTGAGCAAATGTCAAGCTCAGGAAATGCTGATATGATATTTTAATTTGACGTCAAAGTCAATTTTCACATGGCGTGCCTACTGACATCGACACTAGTGTGACGTCAGGCTACAGTACAAACTTTGGTGACTTCACGCAGCAGTATGGCAAGTTGTGATGACGTCAGGTACAAAAACATGCAAAATGGCCGCTCGCGCGTCACTCTCGGTCGTCTGCTCTCGCTGTTCAGTCGCCGTAGCTTAGAGTGCCCGTGAAGCGAGCGAGCGAAGTCGAATCACCCTCTATCATTGTGCTTGCCCACGTATAACCGGAAAGCAAGCGCACTGTGGGGCCGGCATTTTGCCCCTGAAATTCCGCGGAGGTCTCGGAGGCCACCTTAGCTTATCGCGGCCTCCGGAGCCACGCCGACACCCAACGTACGGCACGTACGTTGCATCCTGCACAGTGCCGAAGTATTTGCTGTCGTCGCAGAGTCACTATACAAAATTTTGTACATTGTTGACCCCGCACTCGGTGCAGGCGCTGTGAGCGAGAGACCACTGGGCGAAAACGTCACGATTTTTTGCGGAGCACGTCACGAGAGGCTCATTACTATGCACATACTTTGTCGTGACGTCAGGCTACAGTAGAAACCGAAACCGGCTTTTAAAGGCATGCTGTAAATAAATTTTCACGGCGCGCTCACGCTTACCAGTACGCTTTCTGCGCTCTGGAGGTCTTGGCCTTTCATTTCATGCAAAAAAATGCCAACTGAAAATTTTCGTGGCAGTGCTCCTTTAAATAAAGAGAGCAGGGAGAACATTCCATTTCTTTTGAATGTGGTAAATCAGCTGGCAGTGAGAGAGGATATCTGTAGTGCGTTTGAAAAGTAATGTGTATGCTTTGTATGGGTGGCACAGAGAATTGCCAGTTGCGTGCACGAAGCGAATATTACTCTCGAGATTGATCACTGTCCGCTTATCGGGTTAGGCGAAAGGCCTCAAAAGAATAAAAGCTTACTCCGATGGATTCCGATCCTCCAAGAACGTTTTACAGTTCGGTATGGGAAAGGTAATGTCAGTGGAGGTGCTGACTGACTCAGTAGGTGAGTTTGAATTTTTAAAGTAGGTGCCGTCATGGTTAACCATTTGCCTGACAAATTTTGTAGAACTAATTCTTAGGCAGTTCTGGAGTGGGAACTCGTTCATAACTGTCACTAATTTGTCTTGAGCAAAACTTTGCGAGGGAAGATGCCCACCTGCTTAAAAAGAGTCCGAAATTTTTTTTTTTGGTGTTTTAGTGAGGTTTTTGATAAGCCTGGTGAATCCGATGCGGATTCCAAATGCTTGTGCGTGGTGTAGTGTTGTGGCGCCTGGATCGTTCTGTCTGCGGTTCGTCCTTGTGGGATGTTCGAGCCGCATGTCCACATATTTCAGCAAGCCTGAGATCTCTCTCATGGACAGCAATTGCGCTCCTCGCCATTCGAGAGTTTCCTGGTGCCAGAGGGACTGTTAAGATCGGCGTGGGCCACCCATGGATGTGGTGGAGGGAGGCTACCGGCGGTGGCCGTTGGATCCACTTTTCGGGGAAAATGACCGTGGGGAGCGCGTGTGCCTGCCTTCCCACGGATGTACATGACCGGGCTGCCGTCTCGAAGAGACATGTGCATTGTTTGGACGCTGCAGCGACGGCCTTGTTCACCCCTTGCCTCGAGCTTCAAACCAGCCCGCGTGAAGCTCCCGGAATCCGCACAAACCGTCGGTGTGTCGTGCGGTGTGTGTGTGCGTTTGTGCGTTTGTGCCGCTTTTGAAATAGGAACTTCTCGGCCGCACCGACGCAGCGAGAGGGGTGCATCAGCGCACCGGCCGACACTGAGGTCTGCGGCGAGCAGGTGACCTATGGCTTCCCCATTGTGAGAAAACGGCGGCGTGTCGTCAAAAGGACGGGGCCGGAAAGAGTGCTTTTCTTTGGGCTGCTGTTGTTTTTCAGCATGCCTCTTCACCGGACCGTACCTTCTCCGGGGATCAGCATCGGCTGCCACTCGGGTCACGTCACACCTTGCCGCAGAGAAGCAGCGAAGGCGGGACGTGACCTCCTCTCTTCGAGGGCGGAGACGACGTCGTGATTGGACACTATTGTATATAGTGTTGTATATAATAAGAGCGTAAACGTGCTCGATCAGCTCCGATCATCATGTAAAATAAATCATCTCTCACGTCATCGTCTTCGTGTCGGCTCCGTACTTCGGCAACCTGTCCATGGAGTCGGGGTGGTGGAACCGTCAACCTGATAGCCTGGAATCCTAGGACGCACGGGCCGCCTCCAACCCAACCACAGATCACAACACCGGCGAGCAAGCATAAGTTGTGAGAACCCAGGTTGAAAATGGCTCCCCAGCAGTTAGATTCACTGGAACCCTTACAAGCAGGAATAGTTATCATCCCCGGAAAGCCAGAGCCACAAAGAGACAAGTCAATCCAAGCAATGCAATGTTAGGAAGTTATCCTCGATCGGAACATCTGATGAGACGGAGGAGACAGGCTAGCAGTGGATTCCGAATGGTAGGAAGGCACACTTTGCTTCAAAACCGCGTCGTATATTTGTGTGCCCTTGTACGCGAAGGCATATAGCATCTTTGCACGCTATCGCTGCGCGTATGTTAGCATCTGAACGTCCGGGGTTCCTCAGGGATATGTCCTCTCTTATTCCTTAATACACATTAGCGACTATACCATCGGACGTGAAACAGCAGCAGCTCCACGCACCTCAACCGCTAGGAGTGCTATACTTTAATAATCCGTCGTCAGGCCACGCAGCCACACTTCAGCATTCTCTGCCTGCTTCTTTCCACACGCGTGAAACAACAGTTTGACCGTTTAAGTTCGCCGTACATTGTCAGATGTCATGCCCTACCAGGGGAAATAGCGTTACGTAATTTGGGCAAGAACATGTCACGTGACGTTTCGGTACGTGATGTTGGCGGAAACATAGCACGTGACATTGCATTACGTGGTTTTGGTCATCACGCGACATGTTGCCGCCAAAATATCCCACGATTATGACGGGACGTGTTTCATCAACTTCTCGGGTAGGTTCGCTGTGATCCGGCCTTGAGCGAAATAGTGCGAGCTGTGCGCGTGTTTCTATTCCATTTTGTTTTGTTCTCTATATCTACCCCTTGTGCCTTTAAT
>JABSTT010005585.1:0-17886 GCA_013339685.2 Hyalomma asiaticum | reverse complement strand
CCTCAGGGGCGGCCTAGGCCCAGGCCGTGACTTGCCGGACATGCAAATACAAGTTGTTACCACCACGAAGCTCCTTATGGCGTGGCCCGAGCGTCCCGTCGTAGGTAACCGCCTCTCGTGCATGCAAACTGCAGTTGGGTGACGATATACTAGATGGCGCTGGTCGTCATCGCCCTTTGGTGAATATGCCGCGGTCGAGCTCGACGACTCCCCTCTCTCGCCCCCACACTCTCCCTTTCCCTCCCACTCTCCCCTCCCTCTCACCCTCTCTCTCACAACCGTTCAACGCGCAGAACTAATTATGCAACCTGTTTCTTTCTTTACATATTATAAACAAGGTGTCGTTTCGTCTGTTACAATTCACCGTGCTATTTTATTTATTTATTTATTTATTGAAAACCTTGGTTTCTTCCCTTGAGTTGATGTTATCTATGCCTGTGATACTCATTTCCTCGTGTTAATGATAGACGATTTGACAGAGCGCATCTGTGCCCCTCATGTTTGCGTCAGCACGTACGCCGTCGCTACTGGCCGAATGGTTCGAAATGGAAAAGGATTGGGGCTACGCCTACGCCCCCTACGACTCGAAAATTATAGTTGATGCAGATCATGGCGTCGCCCACCACTTTGACCTAAGCCAACGCCTCCTGGAATTTCTAGGAGGCGTTGCCTTAGTCACCAGAGACCAGTTGTATGAGATGCGTGTGTATAAAACGTGCGCTTTAATTTAGTGTCAATTTGGCATGAACAGACGTCGTAGCAATCTCTGCATTTTGCTTACGCGTAGCGTTTTGTTTCGTCAGCGCTACACTTCCTCTAAATACATTGATTATTAAAAAAGTATGATGACGTCACACTTCTCTTCGCTATCCTCAGCCGTGCACAAGCCCACTGCGATCACGCGGCCACATGCTGTTCTGTTTTATTATGGCGTCACTCCACGTACGTATGTATGTATGTATGTATGTATGTATGTATGTATGTATGTATGTATGTATGTATGTATGTATGTATGTATGTATGTATGTATGTATGTATGTATGTGCTATCATCGTAAATTAAAGCAACTCGTCGGTCTGATTTCGTTCCTTTGCAGAAGAAGGTCGAGCTCCGTATCGAGGAAAAGCTACCTTGGAGCACGGTGTTCAAGAGGATCGCTGCTCTGGAGGAAAATTTGGACTTTGAGTATGTCCTGGTGTCCGACTACACTCTGGAACAAATTTTTGTGGACTTCGCCCGTAAAAAGGACGAAGATAAGGAGATGGAATCCGAAATATGACCGAAAAGATACTGCGCTTGGTGTATTAGAAATAAATCGATGCGGAAATAAATTCACGAACCGCACGGGTTCGTCCAACGGAGCGGTTCCCACTGTGTAAATGCAAACATGGACGCTTTAAAGGGTTCTGTTATGCGGCCACCTACTAACGTAGCTTTGTGGCGATGTTGCCTCGGCCGCTGTAGGTCAACGCCATAGAGCTAGCTTTCACTTAAAGGAAAGCGACGCCAGTGCCTCGCCTCGAAAACTGTCGGAAAGCAAAGCTGTCGCCATTTTCATTAAAGCATGTCGTTTGTTTGCTTAGGTGCAAGAGTCTGTGTATAGTCCAGTGGTTACGACGCTTGGGTGTCGAATTTGGGTGCCATGGTTCAGGCTCCAGCTTCGGACACCGATTTTGGTTGTTACTGTCTCTTTTAGGGACGATGCTCCTCTTAGTCTAACCATGTCACGCGTCAGGCGTCAGTCGTCAGGCGTCAGTCGTCAGACCTAACCCGCGTGCCGGGAGGCACGCGCTCGCCCTCGGCGCGTGCCTCCCGGCACGTGCCTCTCTCTTTCTCCCGGCGCGTGCCTCTGCTGTCTTGTGTGAGAGAGAGAGAGTGAAAGATGATTGCGGTTCGGTTAGGAAATGACGCTAATTTCTGCAGCCCATGTAGGGAGCACGGCTAAGCTGTCTTGTGTGAGAGAGAGAGAGACAGAGAGAGAGTGAAAGGCGCGCATGGCTATGGAAACAGTCTTTCCTATAGGAACGCTACCAGCTCGCAAAGAAGGAGAACGCGCCCTCACCCGCGAGAGACAACGTTGGCGCAGGCAGCGTCTCCTAGCGAGTTTCTTGATTGAGAAATACCGACTGCTCGCGTTGGTGAAGCGTTCACCGGCAACCCATATATATATATATATATATATATATATATATATATATGCACTGGATCTTGCAATGAAGTGCCGGTGGGAGATTTCACTTGTGCATAGTTGAACCATGAGGATTCGTAGCGTGCGCGTCCGGAACTCGGCACGATCTACGATGAACATCCCGAGCTTCGCCCACTCATCATCATTCAATCCGTGGATATGTTGTGATTTTTTTTTCTTTAGGGGCGAAGCTCCTTAGGGTCGAGGCTTGTCCCGCGTCGCGCTGTAGTATATTATTATTATTATTATTATTATTATTATTATTATTATTATTATTATTATTATTATTATTTGGAACGGTATGCTTCGATAGTTTTCCACAAGGCTGGAGTAATCTACACCACGTTATAACCAGAAGCTAGATGTTCCTCCCCTTTTGCGAAATGGGAGAACTATACGGTCACTTGGTGCTTCTGCGGAATTGCGTAAATAAGGTAACGACGGCCAGGACCAGCAGAAGTGGAATTATTCAAGAACTCCAGGAATGCCCTGCTCCCTTCGGAAAAGAATATGTCCTGAAAGGGACACTGAAGTGAATTTTAGTTTTCTCTTCGGATCCCGTGCCATCACATTGAATGGATGACGTCACGACCCCGTTGAGCCTCTTCATCTGGCGGAACAATAAAGCTGTTACCACCATCATCATCATCTTTCTTGCGTTTTCTCGCCACGCCGGCTCACTCGAATCCTCCGAAACTCGCAATGTCAAGTCTCTGGCTTCCTAGAACGCAATGTGGTACATCTCGCTTACGCATGAATAGCTATGTAGGACTATCACGCCGTCAAAAATGTATGACGTCACAGATATTAGTGCTTGAACCTCCGACCAGATGTCGCAACTTGTATGTTCATTTTGCTAATTTTCTAGCTTAACAAGCCTTTTCTGCTCGCGACAGCGGTGCTCTTGGTAGCGTGCATAGGTAATCTGCCTATACGAGAGAAATCGTAATTCACTTTAATGTCCCTCTAAAACACTGCCTTAAATTCGTATTGCCACGGGACTGGTCTGGCGTCCTCATAACTGCCTGAGATGTGTGCTATAGATGGATCTTGGCCACTTTTTCTTAGTTTGTCACCGTATTTCATGTAAAAAAGACGTTTCAGGAAGATAATTTGGGACAGCGGGAATCTTTCCATTCGGGGCATTCTTCTTAGAAGCCATTTTCGGTACACTGCCACAGGAATGTTCGCGCTAAACTAAGGCAATTTTTTTTTAGGGGCGAAGCATCGTTAGCCCCAGATGCAGATACATACTGAGTGACTCGCAGACAGCGGTAAGAAATTATGCACAAGGCAGCATTTCGCCGGAGGCCGCTGCTATCCTTAAAGCCAACGCGACCTAGATCACCGCGGAGGAAACAGAGGAAAGGCAAATTATATGGTTCCCGGCTCACACATCCCCAGACACCCCCGTAACCAACCTCAACGAGGAGGTCCACCACGTAGCGCGAGGTCTTACGTTCCGCGTGAGTGTAGAAGGATCCTCTTCTTTGGGGGATGGGAATCGAGGGGAGGGATGGATAGAGAAGGACAGAATGACCAGACACTGCGACATAAGAAAATTTTATCAAAAATCCAGGCGTGTTTATCCACCCCCTAACCCCAAACTCGACAGGGCCCAAGCGGTAGACTGGCGGCAGTTACAAACCAAGACCTTCCCCAACCCTGTCCATCTCAGGAGGATATATCCGGATTTATATTCTGACGACAAATGCAAACTATGCAGTATGGCTAACGCATCCCTTAAGCACATTCTTTGGGAATGTGAAGTTATAGGCAAGGAAAATGTGGTCTCCTCAGATGAAGCTGCGTCGCGGTGGACGGCCGCGCTGCACAGCTCAAACCTACAGGACCAGTTATGGGCCATCCAGCAAGCCCGTGAGGCGGCGAGAAGACAGGGTCTCCGGACCTCCTCAGGGGCGGCCTAGGCCCAGGCCGTGAACTTGCCGGACATGCAAATAAAGTTGTTACCACCACGAAGCTCCTTATGGCGTGGCCCGAGCGTCCCGTCGTAGGTAACCGCCTCTCGTGCATGCAAACTGCAGTTGGGTGACGATATACTAGATGGCGCTGGTCGTCATCGCCCTTTTGGTGAATATGCCGCGGTCGAGCTCGACGACTCCCCCTCTCTCGCCCCCACACTCTCCCTTTCCCTCCCACTCTCCCCTCCCCTCTCACCCTCTCTCTCACAACCGTTCAACGCCCCCCCCCTCTCTCTCGCCTCGCGATGCCGACGCAGGCAGCATCTCCTAGCGAGTTTCTTGTTTCCCGTATATATGGCACTGGATTTTGACCTCCAAGGTAGTGCCTGTGTGCGATTTCTCCTGTACGCGATTAAACAATGAAAATTCACAGCCTACATGTAAAATTAAAGTGAGCTGCAAGTCACCATAACTCTCATCGACCCTTTAGTATAAACGCGCGCGATCTCACGTCGATGATGTACTGGGCAGAATTCACGGTTTACCGATGAACCTCCGCAGCTTCGCCCACTCATCATCATTCACCCCGTGGATATGCTGTGATTTTTTATTCCTACAGCGCGACTGTCGCAACGAATCCTACGTAAATTAGTTTTCATTAATTTATTCAAATTTTAATCGGTTTCCTTTCAATACCACCCGAAGGCTGCCCAATGTGCCGCAGTGGGTAGTGGTCATAACTAAAGGAACGCGGAACAAATTGCGTAAATGCTCATTATTTAGGCAGATTAGTTGCCTATCGTTTTAAGTATTCCCGCCACGACTATGGCACTCGGCTGCTGATTCGAAGGTCGCGGCATCGAATCCCGGCCGCGGCTGTTGCATTTCGTTGAAGGCAAAAATGTTGAGGCCCATGTTCTACTCGATGTCGGCGGTCCAAGTTGTCCGAGCTCCCCACTACGGCGTCTCTCATAATCCTATGGTGGTGTTGGGGCGTAGAACGCCAGAAATCAAATATTTATTATTTTAATTATTCTGTTTCCTTGTCAACAAGAGTTTTCAAGGTTAACAACACGAAATAGTCAAACTTCTCATTTTTTGGCCATTCCCCTAGTGCAGGTGGGAGACATGTGTGTCGGAGTTATCATCATCATCAACAGCATCACTGTGTCTTCTAGAAGGCTGGGTTAGGCTAGCACGCTCAAGAATAAGCTATCAACCAGCAACAAGGTAAGCGACGCTCATAACTGTCGTACATGCGTTTTCGGAGTTATCAACATGTATGCACGGCCAGTTCCAGCCAATCACACACCTCAAAAACGGCGCGTATGCACTTCCAATATCTGCCGAATTGACTGTTCCACCCGAGCTGCGCTGGTGTTGCCCTGTGCTCAAGACCAACTCCTTCAGTTTTCTATCCTTTCTACCGGTGCTGTGTGCACTCCTGACCCAAACAACAAATCTAGCTGCAACGGAGCCGTTCTACGTGTGCTAGTTGATTTGTTATCGTTCTTCGGTTTGCTTTTTGCGAAAGACGGCTTGGTTCAAGTGGAATACGACAGAAGATGAAGAGGTTGGGGACCGCTCTATTCCATGAAGAAGCAGTGATCCCAAACGGTGCGTCTCAGAGCACGCAAAGGCGAAGCAGCTGCCAAAGTGCGTTCACAGAAAAAAAAATAAAAAGGCCTCTCGTGTCGGCAAGCTTAAGAGTGGCCACAAAGGCCAGCCCTGCGTCCCGAAGATGCAGGGCCATTAGCCTCTTGCAGCAGAGGATGGAACCAACAAAGATAAATTCGTGAAAGTATTGCGCGCTGATATCCTTACCTTTTTTGTGTGTACAATGCAAGTGCAAACAAATTGGTTCAACCGAAATGAGCCAATTACTGTGTTACATACCTAGAGGAGTCAAATCCAAACTTTGCTCCTGGATTACGGTGATGGTGGGCCACATAGATGTTAACTGCCACAAAAATATGAGGTATTTCGGTGAGGTGAGCGCATCCGGGAAAAAATTGTTAGGACAGCCTCGACCGTATTGACAGTAGCAAACTGTTCTTCTCAGTTCTGCTTAAAGGAGTACTGACACGACTTTGCAGCGGCACAGAAGATGCATTTTTCGTTTTCTAGCCATGCGTTGTTAACGCTCTCTACACACAGAAGCCAGGAAACATGCACAAGGTACTTTAGCTTGATTTTAAAGTTTTCTTCGCCCAGCATCTGCAAGCGAGCCTCAGCGTAATGCACACTACAATGACGTATGAACAGCTCTGTCGGCTGTTATCAGTTACACGTGGGGCATGCAAACAACGATGATTCTGTGCTCGTCCAGCGACTCTGTCAGCGATCGCTGGACGAGCACGGAATCATCGTTGTTTGCATGCCCCACGTGTAACTGATAACAGCCGACAGAGCTACAGCGACACTATCACAAACTGCTGTCCCCAAGTGACATAGATGTATGTCAAGCTGTGTTGACACGTCACCAGGAAACAGCTCCTCGAAATCAAAACCGAAAGTAGGCTGTTCAGGGAGCCATGTTAAAAATATATTCATTGCGTTACGAGGCACCACCTTACTCTTTTAGGGGTTCTCCCCGCCAGAGCTTTTATTTACAGGAACAATGCGAGACTGTCAGAAATTAGTGTCGGTACTCCTTTAATGTGGACTTGGCCCTTTTAAAAAAAGAAAACGCCTCGTTTATATGATGCTCTGGTCTCCTACACCTGATAGTGGCACCTGAACGTAGCGATAAGATAGCGATACGTTATGTTTATATGATACTCTGGCGACATAATGTTTATATGATGTTCTGTCCTCATAGTTGACTGCAGCATTGCCACATTCCTTGCGACGAGAACACGAACGGTGTATATCATATGATTCTTAAGCAATATAAGCCCTCAGCTCTGCTTTGGGCCCGGTTAGCTGCAAGCCATTAACCTATACCTCCTTGAAGTCGCGTTTTACGCAGACGCACCAGAGAACACGTAATCGAGTAGGTAGACATAACAGCATGCTTGAAACTACGCCTTCCCAGCGGGCATTTCTGTTATTAGAAGACATCCGAGCTGACAGTAATAATAATAACGTACTGGGGTTCTGCATGCCAAAACCACGATATGATTACCAATAATTCCTCTGCGGAAGGTTCCGGAAATTATGACCACGTGCGGTTCTTTAACGTACACTGAAAATGCACAGTATACGCGAGCTTCTGATACTATTCGCTTACATCAGAATATGAGGCTGCCGCGACAGGCATCGAACTCACGTATATCGGTTCAGCTAAAGTGTCTAGAAAATTTTCCATAAAACAGCTAAGGATCTAGGGACTTCAGGTTCAGCAGCCGAGCACCATATAACCAGTGTGCACCTCCGCGGCGGACCCATGACTAGGAAGGTGAGAGTTCGTTTAGAACATGGAAGTTAGCGGACTACATTCGTTACGCTCGAAAAAACTGGTCTCGATGTTCGCGCATTACAAGCGCATGGGACGAACACTCATTCCGGACCGACGACGCATCCAGACGAGCAAATGCTGACAGACATTCTTCCTAGCATAGTCTAGCCTTTGTGGTGTCGATGGTTTTGATACGCCTTTCAGGGGCGAAGGACCTTTATGGCCGAAAGTTGTCAGCCACCCCTCGTCGCCGTTTGTGGTTGTGGGCCGATCCCAGAGGCTGTGCACGCCTGCTGTCGCTGAGAGAGAGCGAACGGCGCGCGTTGACTGTGGGAGCAAGGAAGGTTTAAATTAAAAAAAAAATTAAAACCTCATTGACGGAAAAGCTCTTTCCGTGATGAACGCTTTACCAGTTCGCAAAGAACGAGAACGCGCACTCGCACACGAGAGACAAAGGTGGTGGTGGCGGAAAACATTTCTTGGACTACTATTTACAGAGAGGTTGCATGGCAAACCAGCCCCTGGGCGAGCATGCCTACACTACTGGGTGGAGTCCCTAGTCAGGCACCCAATTGGTCGAGGCCGCTGTCCTGACATGCTGGACCATGGCTTGATGGGCCGGAAGGTCCAGGCAGCCGAGCAGGTCCGCCTCACAGTCCTCGCGGGTTGGGTTTAGGTTGGGGGTTATGGAAGGATTGATTTGGCATGCCCATACCATGTGGTAGGTGTCAGCTACCTCCCCACAGTACAGGCAGAGACCAGTAAAGGATGAGTCAAAATGTTTAAGCACTGCCGGGCACAGTAACGTATTTGTGAATAGGCGCAGAAGAATTCTCTCGTCCGCCTTCTTCAGCCCTTTGCAGGGCGCAGGAAAGCGGCGGTGGGAGTCCCGATAATGGGTACTTACATCTTTGAAGGAGAGAAGAGGAGAGTTTTCGCCTGGATCGGTGCTGTGAACGGTGCGCGAGGCAGTGGCCCGGGGAGTGAGTGCTCGGGCAGCAGCGTGAGCTGCCTCGTTGCCTGGGAGGCCCTTGAGCGGGAGTCCAGATTAACGAGCGGAAAGAGGGGTAACCTACCCGCGGACAGGATCGAAGAATTTTGGCAGCTGGGGGTGAAATCCGTCCCAGTTCAAAATTGTGGCAGGCTCCTCTGGAATCTGATATGATAATTCTCGAATTGTCATACGAGATGGCTAAGGCTATGGCCACCTCTTCGGCATGTGTGGACATTGTGTACAAGGAAGGAGAGGCCATCCACCTGCCTGTCTTGGTAGACAACGGCGGTTGCCTCCGTGGTAAGGGCCGGCGACGTCAGTATAAAAGACGTTTTGTTTGGAGCCGCACAGGCGCCAAAGAGAAGGAGGCCGTGTCTCGCGGCGGCAAGTGTGGGACTCATGGGACATATTAGTAGGGAGGGGTCGAACGTGGATCGCGTATTTCCAGTGTTCGGGCACTCGTTCCCGCTCCTGTACGTGGAATTCATGCCTGATGTGCAGGCGATCTAGGAGTCGTCTGCCTGACGGTGTCTGTGCCAGGCGGATGTAGTGATTTGTTAAGTGGGCCTCCCGAAGCTTCCGGCTGCGACAACGCCGACGCAGGCAGCGTCTGCTAGCGAGTTTCTTGACTGAAAAAACCGACTGCTCGCGCTGCACAACCGTTCACTGGCCACCCCGTATATATTGACATGCAATGTATAGTGCCGGTGGGGGATTTCTCTTGTGCGTATTTGAACCATAAGGATTCGCAGCGTGCGCGTTAGCTAAACGTAATCCGGAACTCGGCACAATCTACGACGTGGAACGCAGGAACCTCATAAAGATCAGGAGCATAAATGACAACGCGTGTGTAAATGTACACACGCGTTGTCACTCCTTTACATGGATGAGTGTGCAATGTTACGGGTGGTTTACGGTAGCACCGAACGATCCCCAGTGGTTCGCCCGCAGGTTTTGGTTCACTTCGCGGAGATGCGTGAATTTTTTCGTAATGCGCTTTTATCACCCAAGTTCTTTAGTATAGCCACTCTGACAGGAAGTATATTAAATATATATAAAGCAGCCCTAATGTTTCTTACGAGCGTTTTCTAAGCATTTCGTGGTTTCCAGCACTAGTGAGTTCTTGTGTCGCTGACCACACCGTACTTGATTTTTCGTGTCCGCAGGTCAAACAACCACATGTCGTGCTGCAAAGCGTGTGTCCTTCTCTGGCGTCGGCTCGTGCTACAGACTGTGAGGCGCCACTACTTGGCACTCGCCTTGGAAATGGCCTTTGTCTTGGCAACTTTTATGTTTGTTCTGTACTACGACCGTGTCGACTTGGCCGAAGTCAAGACCCTGAATCGCAGTTATATCGAGATCGAGCCGCGTCGTGTGAGCCATGCGCGCCGTCACACGCGCTTCAAAATTTATCGCTCGTTCCAAGCAGTGTACGGCCCAGCAAACGACTACACCGACCAGATAATTCAGGGACTGGTCGGGGAGTTATGTAAGTGACGTTTTAACAACCCTGTTTTGCATACGCACGAGGGAAATTGTGGAATTAACGACGTTCTATAGTTTCACCAGTCATCTTCTCATGCTTGCGCAGGTTGGTTTCGAGATATGCGCATGCCCTATAGTCCCACTGATAAAAGTACATTAGTGGGAGAAAAGATTAGGCACAGCGCCTTCCCTCCCTCCCCCTCCCCATCCTCCTACCTTAATGACCTCCTTCCACCGATAGAGGCCCTGTTCGGTCAGAACGCAGTGTAAAGCAGTGTTGTATACGTTTCTCCAAAACAGGAACGAAAACTCGTTCCTTGTTCCTTCACAACTTTGTAACGAGTTCCCGTTACAAGTTCAGTTAATAGAAAAGGAATGCGTTCCAATTACATTTCCAAAAGTGGAACGTTTCGTTACATTAACGTTACATTTGATTTCTAAAACTGCAAATTAATCCCGAGACAAAATGAAGTGGACATATTAAATCTCGCATCGACCATGCCTGTTTCACGAATTTCAAAGTCACCGGCGGCATATCATCTGGAAACAAATAAATATCTAAAGAAAAGGTCCCATGCAAATATTTTCAAGGAGCACCGAAGATACTACGGACAACACCACTACAGCATTTGGCTCTAGTCTATTACAAGAGCGGCACATATGGCACTTTCCACTTCAGTTCCAATGCGCTTCCACTGCGCTTCCATGTGCCAATAGGTAGTTACTCGCATGCACCAACGTATGTAACAGCGGTGCATCTGACACTAAAAGCTATAGTAATAGACCTTTTGATTTAGGATAGTATATAAAGGCATTGCGCGCAAGTACTGGAACAAGATCCCCCGATGTCGTCACAATGCCCAATCCTAAACGATTTTGCTCAAAATTGGGAGACCTTGTAGCAATTTAATGAACTAATTGGCAGTTCTAGATATATTGCTTTTACATGGTTCTTATCACTTTAATGTATTTGTGAGATATTGTACTTTTGTTGTTAATTATGGCTGTGTTGAGTGTATGTCGACGTGAGGAATTTTAATATTGCTATCTTGTGAGTTTACCGCCGAATTAAATAACGCGGGACTGTTTTCTTCTTCTCTTCGTGGCACTAGGAATAAACATCATTTGCTTGTTCAATTCGTAGGCACACCAACATTAAGGGAAGGGTGAAATGCTGCTGTGGTGCAGGAATCAAATAAGAAAATAAATAGCCTCACATGCATAATTTGACGGGACGCCAACCGAAAAGGACCCACCGCACACAAGCATAACTGACAGGACATTGGTATACAACATATGAGGCTGTACAGTAAAGTGGGCGGGGTGCGGTGGGTTAAAGTCTCTGGTTGTTCCTGCATAGGTAACCTTTTGGTCGCGTAGCAATGATAGCAATGAAACTATAGTTTTTATTAGGAACAAACTGGGCATCACCGAACGCAGTTAACCAGGACCGGGTGAGAGTGATGTTAACTTTGCCCAGCATTGCAAACACGCACGCACGCACGTAAGCATGTGCAGCACACGTTCGCATTAGCACGTGTATACATCCTTTCGAAAAGCCTTTCGTTTCTGCTTTCTGCTGAGGGCATAGGGCTGTTGACACTAAATTAAGGCGCGGCCCGTTCAGTGCAACTAAAATACCGTGCAGAGATTGACGCACAGAGTGTCTTACAGGTATGGACAACCATGGCCGTAACCGCGTTCTCAGAATCAATGCGGGAAGAGGCGATATAGTAAAGCACGCGTTGACAGTGTTTTAGTTCGGAGGGAGCCCTGGCGGCGGCATCATAAGGGACGAAAGGCATTTTTCTGTTGCATACAGTTCCTCCCGCGTTGCCGTACATACATACAGGACTGGCTGACTGCCGGAAACTACTCGTCCAGCGGCCATAGTAAGCGGCCACCACCAGGGAGTAGCGGGATACCCTGACGTCGGGCGGCCGCAGTGAAGGTGAAGCGTCACCCTCGTCGAATCATCGAAACCGCAATAGAATGGCATTTTCGTGCGTGATTTTCTATGAGGGAGCAATAGCGGCGGCAGGAAAACGGGTACTCCAGGGAGGGCTTACTGCCTATCCGCCCTGCATGATATGCTGCGTACGTGCGATCGTCGTGGAGTGGAACGTGTATGAAAGAAACGCCGTTCCCTTTGCCGTTCCTTCGTGAATGTAACGCGTTCCCGTTACAGTTCCACCAATCCTCAATGGAACGATGGCGTTCCTTTGTTCCTCCCAAAAGGAACTCGTTCCAGGAACGCCGTTCCTTGGAACGACGTTCCGCACAACACTGGTGTAAAGTAAAGGTACAAGGCGAACATGGCGCTGGCACTACCGTAAAATACCGAGCAACATCCTCCCCTCGACGTGAGTACAGTGCCGATAATATTGTGCAGGGACCTGTTTCTCGTAAATGCCCCAAAATTCAACAGTGCTGCCAAAAATGCTCAATTCCTTCCTCCCTACCCCCCTCCCCGCAAAAAAAGCAAAAAAATTGAGAAAAAATGCAATGCACTGGAACACACATACACACACACACACACACACACACACACACACACACACATATATATATATATATATATATATATATATATATATATATATATATGTGTGACGTACGTAGCAAGCAAGAGGTGGAAGGAGAAGGCGACGAAGAAGAAGGGGCGCGTGCAGTAGAATAAAACATGGCGCAGAAACCACGGTACGGCTCCCGTCTATAGCGTCACACGAGTCGACAGGATGGAGACCTGGCAGCCACCTCATCAGCCTCACATCATCAACGGCTGCCCGAGCACCATACCTTGACCGAGAGTCGATCTCAGACACGGAAGTCTGCTGCATGCTGTGACCAGCCACATGGAAGGATCATCGTTGGACCTTGACATCCCCAAGTACACCGGATCAGCGGACGATGGACCCGTGGAGGACTGGTTTGACCTCTTCGAACTCCACGCTACCGCTGCATCATGGTCGGAACGGGAGATGGTCGCCAAGTTCAATGATTACGTAACCGGTGAGGCCTTCCGCTTTTATCTCACTCACATCTTTCAAGAGAATGAAACGTGGAAAAAAATCAAAGAAGAAATGGTCGCACGATTTAAAAAATATCATGAAGACCCGCTTGCACCCTACCAGATAGAGACAATTCAGTTCAGCCGGCGCCGTCACAAGTCGTCTCCACGCAGCAGTCCTGTTTGCCTGACACCTCATACTAGGAATTTGTCAACGACTGTGCCATATTATAATTCGCCTGAGTATGCAAAACGCATTCAAACGCCGAGCACGAATCTACCATTCCCAACAGTGAACCGAAACCCTGCCCCACCTGAAACACATCGAAGCCATATCCCCAAGAGGCCCAACCTCCCACCAGTCTTCCGATCTGCTGAAAAGTCGCCAACGTCTACCTCTTCGCTTGGCTGTAGTGCTGGAATCATTGCTCAACCATCGCATGCACTTGATTTGTCGTCTCGCACACGTAGGCCACTACCTGGCTTTGCAACGAATGCCTCTTCTGTGGCTCGCAATGACCCCCGCATGCCTCGCAGGGTTACTACGTCCACGGTAGACGAGCTGATCCAGCGGGAGAATGCTGGGCGAAGCCACGGCCCTTTCACCGAGGCCCACGAGAAAAAAGGGTTCAGCACAATGATTTTGGAAGACGACACACAGTTTCAATCGACACACGCCCAAGCCGTGCATGTTGCTCTATCATCCAGCGGCCAGCCACCTGAAGGTACAACCGACGTTGAAGTAGCCGTGAGTGCAAGCCTCAACAACGAAAGCAAGACGACAATGCACAGCATCGAAGAAGCCTCTGGAGACCATTCTACCAATTATGGTACACTATCATCACTACCCGTCAAGCTTCAAAATACTCCACCGGGTAACAGCTTTGTGCTGACAACCACGTCCACATGTGACGAATATCAGACGTTTGACCGAAAAAGAGCGCCACATCAACAATCTCCGGAGCAACATCAGACAGCCAAACACGGGCAAGCCGACGAGCCTCAGCAACAGCCAGAGCGACATGAGGAGGATCATCACCAAACGAAAACGTTATCAAACGCCCACCTGCGGCTTAAAGAAGGTCGTCTGGAGAAAATCAGACTAGAGCGAAGGCAAGTTCGGAATAAAGGACACTTTCACCGAAGTAAACGCCATGAAGAACGCCTTTTATCCCAGAGGTCCAGGCAGCGCCTACAGTCAACAGAGCTGGGACAACGCCACGGAACGCGACAAAGACCCAAGCCGACCCTATCCATTTCGAAAGAACATGGACGTCGCCTCAGCAGCCTCACGCAACGCACGCGCAACCTGGAAGCATCACGTGTCCACCGGCCACAACAAGCAGTTCGGCGCTCACGACATCCGATGTGCGGATGCTACAACATGCCCAAATCTCATGCACTTGTGGCAGGGCTGCGAACTGTGTGCTCATCAGTGTCGATGTCCAGCCCATACTTAAATTGTCCAGACTGGAACAGCCAGCCTCGCCCACCTGAGCAGTGACAGACATCCCCGGACTGGTACATCTTCAGCTGAAGTGTAGTGACTTCGCGGAACTTTCTTGAGGACATGGAACTTTGTGAATTTTTCATTTTTCACTCATTTGTCTCTCTTGCTGCTCTTGCTTCATTATTTTCATTTCTCACCAACGCTTCTTTCGGGGGGAGGGGGAATCATGTGACGTACGTAGCAAGCAAGAGGTGGAAGGAGAAGGCGACGAAGAAGAAGGGGCGCGTGCAGTAGAATAAAACATGGCGCAGAAACCACGGTACGGCTCCCGTCTATAGCGTCATATATATATATATATATATATATATATATATATATATATATATATATATATATATATAGAGAGAGAGAGAGAGAGAGAGAGAGAGAGAGACTGAAGGACATTCGCTTTAATCGCTTTCCAAACTGCACAACGCCGGAACAAAAACGCTTCATTAAGAGGCGTTCAGTTTCAATCACTCTCGCATCCGTCAAAAGAGCCTTTGGAGTGGTGTCCGAAAACACATAGTACATGTGCATGCAGGCAAGTCACAGTCACCAATCACCAGACACGCATGGCACAGTCGCCCGACAGTGTTCAACGACCGCTCTTAGAATTGCTCTCAGTTGCTCATCACACACACACACACACACACACACACACACACACACACACACACACACACACACACACACACACACGCACGCACAGCGCGCGCTCAACTTGAGGCTTCCTTCTGCACCTCGAACGGTTCTCGCCACTCTTCTGGGATCGGCTCACCCACAGTTTTAGCTTACGGACGAACAAGCAGCTTCACTGTGGTAAATGTCCGATCCAAACAACCCAAATTTCTGGGGAGACAGGGGGCGACGTTATGCGTAATATACGGATTTGCAGGAATTGGCTGTTTTTCCCTGGTATAGGCTCCATTGCAGTGGTGTTTGCTCCTCAGTGAAGACCACGAAAAAGCCCTACGGCTAAAGAAACTTGCACAGTCAAGATAGCCAGCCGAAGTTAGCCGTTCTGCTTGCTCCTGAAAGCTGTCACTCATCTTCTTCTCGCAGGATTTTCGTAAAGAATTCGTAAAAGAACGCTTCACAATACCACGCTTATCAGGTCTCGAATACGCAAAATAAAAAGGGGAGAATTTGCTTATTCTCACGCCGGTGGTACATCCAGCAAGACTGACCGTGACGCAAAAATAAGTCAGGGAACATTTTTTTTCTTAAATAGGAAATCCGTAGTGGTCAAGATTTTTCCTCATGAGAGCCAGAACAGCTGAAGCGTCACTCGTGTACGAGTCAACATCCCTGCCTTATAAAAAATGAAAATCAACTTCAACGTATCTCAAATCTTGTAACACATTAGTGTTAGCGAAAACATCTGAAACATAGCTATCAAGTTTGGCTGAAAACAAATAGTCAGGATTTAATTTTATTAATAAGATAAATTTTCTACGGTTCTCCGGTTTTCTGTTACCGAAGGCACTATAAAAGAATGTTCACGCCACAAGGTGCCTGAGTGAAGAAGGAATGACAGTGGGTCGTGGGACAAGCAGGAAACTGGTGAAGACTGTGTGACTTGTGCGGCTGAAAAAGGTGACAAGTGTATTCCATTCATTCATTCATTCATTCACTTCACTCCATTTCATTTGTTATTCGCAACAGTTAGAGTTGCATAATAGTTAGAGGGGACAGGCGAGAAGCAATTATTTGACGGCTTGAAGGTAGTTTTACGAGAAGGTTTATTGAAGCGAGTGATGCATTTTGTGTTAGAACGGCAGCCCAGTAACCTTGCGTCGCAGCTATAAGATAGCATACCTGCTCTGCCTTTAAAGCAGTTACTGGTAACGCTGGTGTTCTATGATCAATCTAAGTACCCGAACCTAACTGCTTTTGGTGATTCACGCAGAATCATCTGGATTACCTTGGGCTCTGTCACACAAAGCGGGCTCGTGCTCTAATTTTGGTTGGATTAGTAGCCGTGCCTGTGCACTCCGATGCGCTGCATAAGTACGCATAAGTACTCTTTCGGCAGAAGAGTTGCAAGGAGGAAATACAGAGCCACCTGAAGGCATCTCGCTGCAGCTGGAGCCGCAATACTACATAACGTCGTGAGATGGCGCAGCATCGCTGATGAGACATAAGAGCTACATAGGGTGCCTCCATGTCCTCCTCGCCCGGGCGAGGAAGACATCGAGGTGAGGAGGAGAACGAGGCACTCTCGAGCGACAGCGAAACCCGTTGGCGGAGTGGCAAACCAACGTCCCCGATGCAGAGTGTCGGAACGGAACGAAAAACGAAAACGGAAAACGAAAAAAACGATATTTTGACCGGAACGAAAACGTAACCGGAACGTTATTAATATTTCGTTCCGGCAAAAACGAAATATTTTTTTATCGTTTTTTTCGGTTCACAGGACACTTTGCGATCCGGAACAACCGAGGTCATGCAACGTGAGCAATAATGATAACTCAGGGTTCAACGTCAGCTCGCATCTCGGGCAGGTATTTCAAAGGAAAGACGCGTTGAAATATTGCAGGAAACCAAGAAGTGGCAACTATAGCTGTTTGTATTAAATTCAGCGGACTTTCGCGTGCCTCTCACACGGGCCGTCGTGGAGAGGGCTTTGTCGTCGCTTATGTGGTTGAAATTTTGGGACGAGCGCAAAGAGCGGCAACCGGAGCTGTACATGTTAGCACAGGTGGCCCTTGGTGTGCCAGCCAAACAAGTCAGCGTTGAGAGGGCATTTTCGGCACTCAATTCGTTTTCGTCAGAGCAGCGGTCTCGCTTGTCGGCGAGTACACTTGATGACCTGCTGCTCTGAAATCGTGTGCCCCCCTTAACGAAACTCGGGATTCAAACTTGAGGAAAATAAATACCAAGTTTTTGTTGTGCCCTTGCTTCGAAAGTCTTTGCGACTTCCCTCATAGTCACATCGTGGCTTTGGGACGTAAAACCCCAACATTTATTATTGCATTTTTATGTAATAGTTGAGTATTTTTTGCTGTTTTAAAAGATACTTTAATATTAAGTATTTTGTTCGTTTTTCTTATTGAAAAAAAGAAAAACGTTATGAACCGTTACGGAACGTTTTTTCTTTCGTTGCGTAACGAAAACGGAACGGACCTTTTTTCTGAGAAACGAAACGAAAACCGGAACGAAAAACATTTCGTTCCGACACCCTGCCCCGATGTGCTTTGCTTGCAGCTCCTTTGCCTCTTCGCAGCAGTGTACCGCCGTGAAGGGAACGTGAACATCCCAAAGCTATGCCCCGAACACGGTTCGTTCGTTCGTTCGCACAAAGAAAGAAAAGAAATTGAGATGTAAATGGTAGAGTGGCAAAATAGAACAATGTGCTGCGGATGAAAGAGGCTTGAATTAATGAAAATTTTTTA
>JABSTT010005584.1:0-16237 GCA_013339685.2 Hyalomma asiaticum | reverse complement strand
AGATGTTGTAGTAGTGGTTAACTGCGTATATAATGAAGCTTTCTAGAAAGAAATAAACTGTAGGCAGTCGGCGGTCTGTGTCATATCTTCCATCCCCTCCTGTATTACTGTCTTGAAAATTGTGTTTTATCAGCATGCGTAACGTTACCCTTACAAAAACAGAAAGCTTCTACTGGTGCATAGCCCTAAAAACATCAATCCTTGAAGGGGTCGTGAAATGTTTTCTCAAAATTTTGTACAATGAGTGTTTTCGCACTCCTGCCAGCCTACAATATACTGTTTTGCTGCATTGTCTGTATTTACTTTGAGCGATAAAAATACGGTTTCGATTTCCCAGCGCACGTTCCCCTCAACTTTGCAGCTCACGTCAACTTCTCACCACCATGGTGTCTGAGACTGGAACCCCTTCAGCAGAAATGGAAAAGCAAACTGTGCTCCAGCCTTGCTTCTGAAAGCACCACACGGTGCTTTCTAGCTTTCATATAAATCTATATTTCTGAGCGAACGAAAGTTAACGATATGTTTACACCTTTAGTAGCTAGAGCTGATATCATTGAAACGTCACAGAATAGCACCTATGCCAGCCTGCAGCGGCGTATGGCGGAGTGCATGAACGCTAGGATTTAAAACAGCGTTATTAAACCTATGCTGAATATTTCGCCGAAATATTAATCGGCTTGTTGAATGCTACTGAAGCAGTAAAAATTACAACTGGGCAGGGTGCACATCCTTTTCACGACCACTTTATATTTCCCACTCAGTCAGACCCAGCAACAGAGGCGGTTTTCCTGAAATTCGCAACAGGAAAACACAGTTTTTAGACAATGAGGCTGGATGCCGCGTGTAGTTAACACTGAGAAATACACAAGTTCTGATGCAACTGGCTTCATTTCTAAATGCAGGCTTCTTACCTTATAACCCTAAGAATATTGGAACGCCACCAGGGAGTCCAAACAGTATACAAATTCGCCAGAGCACTGACGGTTTTCAGTACGTCTATTTTAGCCAACATTATACATTTCATAAGTTTCTTGGTTTCTTAACCTCGAGCACAATCCGCTAAAAATAATACACTTTATCATTTCCTCATTTTTAATGGCTTCTTAGCGAGTACGTCAGGTACAATTATTTTTGAACAACCAGTGGCAAATTTGCAGCAAAATATCAGTGGCGCGGTTGTTAAAGGGAGTCGGTGACATCTGATGCATTGTAACTTGTCAGTAACTGAGATAATTCAAAGCTTCAAAACTTTGTACGTTGCCCTTTGAAACATAAACGTTTTTGGCAAACTGCCTATGTATCAGCGCAATTTCGAAATATAAAGGCACTTTACAAAGGTACAATTATCCCCGAAAGAGCTAGAGCACTAGCAAGAGCCAATGTCTACCAGTATCCACATCTTCCGTTTAATGAGTGCAGCTGTGAATTCCTATGTTACAGGTATTTTGGTCGAATTGTCACGCTTCGATATTTCGTCAAAATTCTATGCGTCGACAACTATAGCAATATACTGTGCATCAGTAGTTCACGTGAAGAAATATATTTTTTTCCCAAGTGCACTTAAAGCCCAGAAATCGCTAAATTGGCATAAAAGTGCATTCAACGAAGTGATTTTATATGTTCGCATAAGGGAGGCAAAAGCTTTTGTTTGTTTGTTTTTTTCTTTTCACAAAAAACTTTTCAGAATCATTGTCCCGAGTATAAAACCGCACGATGAATCTAATCAAAAGTGATAACAGTATTCACGAACACGTGCTTACTTTTATCATGGTTTACCCAATAGTCCAATTGTGCGTAATGAAAATATACTAGAAGTGAAAAGTCCGACGCAAGCCGAGATACTGTGAGGTTTAAACGGGAACCACGCCTAGTGGACAAGCGTGAAAGGAAGGGGCAGGACTAACAATAGTAGAGGAAAACAACAGTTCATCAACCACACTTCATAAACGGCCAGCGTGGTGTCTTCAAACACCGCGCTACAGTGCGCCGTGATGCGCACAGAAGAAGGCGCAGCTCCCGCTTGTTTCAAATCGCCCGCCACCCGCACGCAAAATACACGTTCAACTCAACATAGAGTTAATATACTCAACTCAAGAACCACTGAAATAAAGAGTACCCACAGAACAACGTGCATTGTGCGCTAACAAAACGTTATTTACAGTGTACTGGAGGCAAAGAAAACAGTTATTGTACTTACCAGAGTACTTAGCGCGCATTTGACAGCGATGGTCCATCGATGGTCGCTCACTCGCATATTTCAAGGCGCCGACTGCGGCGCGTAGCCGTTCGGTGGGTTCGCCACGATGTTCACTGAAGCAGCAGATTCCCGTAATAAGAAGCACCGGTAAACGGAAGAGACGCACACAGCAGAAGTAACACTTCACTTGCAAGAAAAATGCAGCTTCAACTTCTTTCAACCGCAACGGCCCCAACACGCGCGAACATGAACAGCCGGCGGTACAGGCGAGCAACAACGGTTTTATCCGCACTACTGTGGCCGCATTAACGCACGATGCTTTCTTTTACAAATACTCTTACAAGCTTGAAATCGTAAAATTGTCAATTAATATAACAATAAGAATTAAAAAGGTACGTAAAACATCAAAATGCTTTCAAAGTTTTTGTTGTTCGAACGCGAAAACAGCAATATTGCCGATCACTGAGTGAGGCGCAATGCGCGCGAAAATTGAAAGGTCTTGTGCGCGCATTTGCAAGCAACGGGGTTTTCAACAAAGAAGTCACTGTAACCATGGTTATATTACAGCCCAGGCTGTTATGGGCTTGTTGCTATGACCTAAATTAGCAGCGATGGTGTGCGTCGCCACTGCCGGTGCCTGTAACCGCGATCGCACGCACGTACGCACGCACGCACGCACGCACACACACACACACACACACACACACACACACAAAAAAAAAAAAAAAAAAAAGCTTTCATGGCTGCATGGACCTAGCTCAAGAGGATCGAGTAGTGGAATGCACCTCCGACTCTCACCACATGGTTGCGCAGTTTGCGTTCTCAGCCACGACTCAGCCACGGCCAGTAGTTTCATCGATGTAGACAAAGAAAAAGAGGAGGAGGGGTGATGAAAAAAAACATCAAAGAGGCTGCGAAGTAGGGAAATAAGACAGCGAATAAGCAAACGAGGGGACAACGAACAAAACAAGCAGAAGAAGAGGAAGCAGAGAGGAAGACTATGGAAGACGGAGAAGAGGGGGAAGATAAGCAGGAATTGAGAAAGACTAGGTGAAATAGGATAATGAGAGAGAACGCAGCAATATCTAGCATGCGCTGCCACAGTTCTGCATCCTCTGCACGCCTTGCAGTTTTTACAGAACTACACGTCTAGTGTACTTAGATAAGTCGCTTAAGCTCCAGTCGCTTAGTCGCAAGGAAGGAAAAGGGGGAGATAATGACGTTGTAGGTGTGACGTCTGCTGCGCCCATTTGATATAGAGTTCTCTGCTAAGTGTCCTCACAAACAAAAACGAAATACCATACTGTTTCTGTTCTCAGAGGACACCCTTCTAGAATGATATTGCCAGCATAAGATTCGAAAGCATGATAAATGATAAAAATAACAATAATCAACAATAACAATAAGAATAAAAATAACGTTTTATCAACAAAGTTTGAATTATTGATAAACCAGGACAGCATATTAGGCCAGGAATTCAGACGCGTACAACGTGAGGCTGGCAGTAAAGCATGTGCAGATGATGGCATTATACACATACTCCAGCAGGAGCAGAAAATAATTTCACAATAATATTTCAACAAACTTTAGTCAATAATTTTATTATTGAAATTTCGCAACAAAAATATTGTTGACGAAATGTTGACGAAAATCAATGAATATTGAAAAGTTGTTGACAAATTAATGTGTCAACATTACGGCAATATTTTTTCAATGAAACGTCAACAGTCATTTTCATAAGGGCTGTTACTACATACAACGAACCTAGTCTCACTGTTCGACCACCGAGTGGTTACGGCCCAGACAGAAGTTGCATCGTACGGAGTCTTACTGATCGATCAGTTAAGTGATTACAGCCTAGACTGAAGGGGAACGAACCCCGTCCAGTCTTTAGTACCTTGCAGTAACAAAGACAAAGGGGAGGTGGCCACTGCTGGTCCGCCTCAACCTTCTGTTATCCAATCTGTTTACCCTCAGATTAAGCCACTCCCTAGTGGGCTGTCCCTAATCTCGACAGCAGCGTCTTTGCAGTTTACACAGGCATTTTGGCATTCTTTCCCATCATGGCTCTCCCTCTCCTTATCCCACGCTCTCAGATATTCTCACAGACGAAATATCGGTATTGTAGCAGCCCTGCGGCATTCGCGCCATCTCCCAGGCTCATCCAGTCGAACCCTGTCGTAAAGTGGGTTCCGTGAAACACTGCGTGTCTTCGCCTTTCCCGCAGTTCGGACCGTGCATTGCTGCGACTCAACCCTTCGTTCCAGTCGGCGCGCCGAAAGCGCATGCCGGTCGTTAAAGAATTGGTTGGGCCAAGCGCATTGTCGCTTCGAGCGACGGCGCACTTCTCATGCATTCTCCTCCTACGCGTCCGAGCTGCTCTTCCCCGAAACGGCCACTGAGAAGACAAACACGGTCGCGCAGCCGCAACCCCCCCGAGCGACTGCGGGGAGCATGACATGTTTGCCCGCCTCATCTTCCCACGCGTTGGCCGATGTTCCTCCAGCCGGGTTCAGCGAAAGGGAAGGGTCTCGTACCAGGAGCCCCTGGGGGCCAGCGTGGGAGACCAGCCGCTCAATGGAAGCCGTTTGCTTTCCATTGATAATTGCTGTCAAAGACCATGCAGAGAGAGAGCCGAGAAAGAAGCTTTGTATAGCGTACGGTGCTACGCCGTCCCTTCTGTACGATCGCCTTATGAGCGGCAACATAACAGAGACCTTGTACAACGTTTATGGAAATGGCAGATGGATTAATGCGGATCTTTGAGGCGAATTCGTAGAGAAGATAGGGAACGGTGAAGAGTAGCATCTGCTCCACACAGCTTGCCCAACGATGTCAACGTTACTGCTTTAAAGCCGAAAACGCACGTGCGCGATATTGCGCGCGACCGCGACGGGCGACGCGATATGTGACAAAATTGAGCGTCGCGCGACAGGTCGCTTGGTCGACGGCTCGCTTTTTGGAAATCCAGAAACTGTCGCTCGTGGCCCGGAAGTCGTACGAGCGACAGCCAATCGCAAGCAGCCGGTACAAGCTTTACGTGAGTGACGCACAGCCGATTCTCACACAAGCGCGCTTGCAGACAACTGTATGACCCTCCTCTCAGTGCAGGCCTATAACTGCTCTGTCATCCGACGCACGTTGGAACAGCTCCGCTGTTAAAAATGCGAAGTGACCGCACGCACGCACGCACGCACGCACACACACACACACACACACACACACACACACACACACACACACACACACACACACACACACACACACATACAAAGCCCACATGCGCGGTATACAACGGTTGCTGACGTGTTCACAAGACCTAATTAATTGTCGTCAGGGCAACTACAACGTCCACTATTAGCAAGCCTTAGATAATCATCAATCCAGGTTAATTAAGTGTTGCTACGTATCACGTGTGACGCATATACCTACATATTCCAGGCTGGGACAAGGGGGCATGCGCCACGGATGATTTTTGCAAAGGACGAAAGCTCGCCGCGCATTTGGTTATGCATTAGGAAAGCGTAAGTTGTCGCATAAGTCATTGACAATGTCGGCCTAAATTCGAACACGCGCACTTTCTTCTTGAGGCTCGTTAACAGGCAACTCCGCCGATTTTTCAGTCTCTATTGATCGCAACGAAATTTTGTATATATATTACCCTCGGTGCTGAATAATATGACCAAGCTAGGCGGCTTCAACTCACTTAGTTTTCCTGAAAATGAATAATTAAGATTTTTTAGCGCATTTACATGCGGGCCCACCTGTGGTTGTGACATCATTATATACCTTCAACGCTGTCTACCCGAGCAGGCGGGCGGTAAGAAGCGAAACGGTGATACTCCAGCGTTCAAATCGTCGCTGTCAAGTTCAGAAAAGCTGGCATAACTTAATACATCGTCGGATGACATGGATACATTGATATTTTTTTTCTAGAACGAGCTCTATACTTCTGATGGCGAGGAGGATGTGACGTCATCGCATAGGCTGCACGAAGCGTCTACCCGTTTCGGTTTCGGTTTGAACCCCACCGTCGATTCGGTTATTTAAGATTATTGGCGAGCTCCTGAGCAAGCTGAACCACCTTGACTGCTACAGGACCAGCAGTACAATTGGAAAACAGTGATACGAAAATATGGTGAAAAAAAAACCGCCGAACGGTCTCGGCCTATCCGGTATGTAGCAAAAGTAGGACCTGTAACACCAACAAAGTGTCTAACAAAGTGTACCTGAAAATATTCCAGAATTGTTATTATTATTATTATTATTATTATTATTATTATTATTATTATTATTATTATTATTATTATTTAGAAGGCAGTGGTCCTTTAAGGAGGCGCGCCCCGCCACGGTGGTCTAGTGGCTACGGTACTCGGCTGCTGATCCGAGGGTCGCGGGATCGAATCCCGGCCGCGGCGGCTGCATTTCGATGGAGGCGAAATGTTGAGGCCCGTGTGCTGTGCGATGTCAGTGCACGTTAAAGAACCCCAGGTGGTCAAAATTTCCGGAGACCTCCACTACGGCGTCTCTCATAATCAGAACTGGTTTTGGGACGTTAAACCCCACAAATCAATCAATCAATCACCTTTAAAGAGGCGCGGCTTAAACGATGGCTTCCACTCCACCGTCGTTGTTCCTTCGAATGCTTCACAATACGCAATTGTATGCAGAACTGGGTGAAACGTGTCTCAGTACCTGAATACCTTAATGAACTGATGCTCATTCTACTCGGGAGGGGGGGCTAGAAAGTTAAAGAAAGAAAGAAGCAATGAAAAAATGCACATCGCCGACTGCAAGGAGTCAATACGCTGGACGCCCTGCAGGTAAGAAACCTAGCGAAGGTGAATTGGGGCCACGAGAGGGGGAAGGCACAAAGGCAGCTCAACTGATATATATAAATGAACACAGGCGATGCCAACGAGGGGCTTTGCGCCGAGCGAAGATCTGCAAGTCAAATGGGGATCTCGACTCGCGAATCTCCCATAAAAAAATTACCGATAACGCGGGAAAATCATTAGGGTTGCCTTCGGGTTCAATCGTACTATATGCAAATATGGAATAGACGAAACGGGCGCGGTTACTACGAAGACGTACTGGAAAAAGAAAAAAAAAAAAGCGACGTCGGTACGAAGCAAGATATTTGGTGCCCACACACTTTTCCCAGGAATGTGGCGGACTGAGAGAAGCCAAACATCTCTGCGCTATGCATGAATGCTGTTAGGGTATTTGAAAGAGACTTTGCGAATGGTTCGACGCAGTTCCTCAAAGGAATCCGTCGACTCCTTCTCAGCAACAGCAGCGACGAAAGAAGATGTTACCTCTATAAAATGAATTCGATTCCCGATGTTTCGTAGACTGTGCAACCGCACTAAGAGCATCGAAACTAGAAGAGAAGCTCAGGGGAAGATGGAGGCTTGAATAGATGAGCAGATCACTGAAAACGATGGAGAGCAGGGAATGTCGCCGGAACCTAACGCTTCTACCGAGTGCACTTGTCTTCGTCAGGACTGCCGTCCTGACTTAACGTTATTTCTTCAAATGAAGGTCCGTCACTTTAAAACATTGGTAAAGAAGTCTCAAAGTGTAGTAAATAGCTTACTGGAATAGCTTAACAGAACTATTCTACGAAACAGTTTCTCCTTCGCGTCCCACTATGTGTATGTGTGGTGACGAGATACAAGTCGTTACGTGCCACAGATCACCTTGCGACGTCATTTGTGTGATCTGTCCGCCCCACTAGGTTGTTCGTTATCCCGCTACATCGAATTAAGCAATGACAGCGCTGAAAATTACTGTTGGGAACTTAGTCGTTGTGGTCGTTCAGCCATCGCCGAAACAATGAATATATAGATGGATTCGTCTAAACGTCGTCTATAGGCAGTCAACGTTTCGGAATTTGAAAATTTACGAAATTTATTGGGCTCATAGTTTCTCGGGTTTTACGTCCCAAAAGAACGGTATGATTATAAGAGACGCAGTACTGGAGGGCTCAGGATATTTCAACCACTTGGGGTTCTTTAACATGCATATACACTGAATGCTTGTTACTCAATGCACTGGATGTACTGAATACACTGAATGCATGTGTGCGAATATTCGGAAATTTCGAATAACGGATACACTAGCGCTCTATTCTATTTGGTAGTCGAATCGAATAGTGCATCTTCGAAATACCGAATGCTTTTACAATAGTTGTCGAGCGCACAGCACCGACGAGAAAATTACAAAGGAAGGAAACTTTGGAATTGCGAGGGGTTATTGTTTTTTTCTTTTTTCATAACTGAACTACCACGACGAATGTAGACCAACCTCCTACGGGAATGCTGAGGCTACATTGATCCCCAGGTCTATAGCGTGTTTGCTTAAAATTTAAATGTCGCGGAAGTGACAGTTCTACCAATCTACTGTCATCACCGTTATACCAGCAGATTTGTTCGCCAAGCTCTTGGCGCGGAGAGCGGAATAAGCTGCGAGGTGGCATCACGTGTCTATCTTGAACCTTAGTCACGAAAAATATAAAGGAAAGAATCATGGCAAGTAGGGCCTCGGTCACGAGGCATGTGGTAGACCAGTTTATGGTCAAGCGTCACCTACGCTTGCTTAATATGTCAAACGCTTCACTGACTGCTGCACACAACCCTATACCCCAGATTACACAACGATATTTTTGTCGGCTAAACCTAATCATAATCTTCTGTTGTCATTGCGTAACAATCTTTCTCACGAATAAAATGCCGTGGAATTTTCTGGCTGCCTTGAAACATTTTACCTCATTGAAACAATTCGAATAACGAATCGAATAGCGCTCTATTCGATTTGGTACTCTAATCGATCAGTGCGCATTCACTTGTATTCGATTCGGTTTCATCACTTTTCGATTCGGTTCTAAAATTCACCATTCGCACACCCCCAGCACTGACAACATACAGTACATGAGGCTCGGGCATTTCTCCTCCGTCGAAATGCAGCCACCGCGGAAGCGATTCGATCCTGCCACCTCTGAATAAGCAGCAGAGTGGCGCAGCCATTGTACCACCGTGGCGGGGCTTCTATTAAGATGCTGTGTCACAGGTGTTTCCTTGCTTTGTAGCTTTGTAATCGCGGCTTGCGTGCTACAAACGAGTGGTTTACAATTTCCCGTTGCATGAACTTTGTTCCCTCCTGCGGGATTCCACAGCGAAGGTCTGTGACATAGATGCATTTTTAGGGTTAGCGACGATAACGGATGTGGGCAAAAATTTATTGTCCTCGTTTACTAGGAAGAAAAAAAAAACGTGCGACACTAACCAGGTGCGGTGTAATATACACAACGAAACAAGAACGCCCGAGACAATGAGCCCGAATGTGCTACCTACAATTCGGCCGATAAGTGAAAGACCGCAAGGCTACAGTGTCTCCTAGCAATCTTCGTATGGCAGGACCTACATAGTGATGGCGGACAGAAGGGCTCGGCCGATTTCTTCATATGGCAACAAAGGCGAGGCCAACGAACCTGCTCAGCGCACCCCGCAGCCCCCGTTCCGGCCAAAGGAGCCCGCGATTAGGGCCGCTTAAATGGGAGGAGAGTCGCGACGCAACAATCACGACCGCGGTAAACTCGACCGGAGCACGCAGAGGGCGATCATGCCGGTGCTTCTCTCGCTGTATAAGGCAGGCAGGTGCGCGGCTGCTGCGAACGTTTGCAGTGTTTGTTCACGGTCGATGTTTACGCAGGTATTATGTACGCGCTCGTTCGCTGTGCCCAGCGGTCATCGTGACCGCCCTGTACAGGACGGCAGCCGCCTCTTCGAACAGCGCGAACACCTGTCGGGACAAGCAGGCTGTGCTGCTCGTATATATGCTATGAGCACGTAGGTGTGTGGTGCTACACTTCCTCCCAGCGTTGAAGCCAGTCTACCTTGACAGCTTTCAGGACATGTTCGAGCCTGTCCCGTAAGACAAGCCGCAGAGCGTGACGTAACGAAGATGTGGCGGCGGATAAGTTCACCGCAAACCACTAAGAACGCTAGCGCCCGGCCGTAACGTGGGACCAGCTGGTGGTTCTCGGAGATCAACATCGGGACCCACGTTGGGCGCCAAATGTGGGCTCAGGGCCGTGGCTTCTGAGCCTCTGGTCAGCTGAGGTGTGCAGAGACGAAAACGGGCACGAGAGCCATGACAGCAGCAATCTTCACTGGTCCGAAGCCGAACGCAAACTAACGGCCCGGATGTCGCTCCACGCGATCCAGGCTGGCGGCGCGTAGCACGGGCGCATGGGCCCCGATGGTGGTGATGATGATGATAGTATAGTGAAGGCACAACCACGTGGCCGTATTCCCTTAAAATAAGAAAGAAAAAGCAAGACAAAATAACCATAAAATCGGCCCGAATTTTTTTGGAAAGCACGACAACGGACGTTGCATATGGTTATTCAACGTAACTTTACGAATATTTTTGTCCGAAGCAGCTAATGGTGAAGAAACATCAACGTAGACGCCTGCAGCTTCTTCGATGCCTGATCGTCGTGAGGACGTGGCTTGTGCAATGCAAATTGAAAAAAGAAATTCGAACGTGGGGGGGATGCACGCGCTTTGATGACAGCGCGCGTCCACAGATCTATAAGAAGAGTTAATTGATGAAAACAGAATTTTAGAAATGTTACAAAATTACAGACGTAAGCTAACAGATAAATCCCTTAGACCACTAGAATCAAATAAGCACCGTCATGAGCCCATTCTTACGTGTATACTGCGGGACAACGGCCCCTCCACATTATTTCCAATTTACTCCATCCTGCGCGTGCTCCTTGCATTTTACGCTCGCGAAATTTCGTTTGAGTAGCGTATTTAACATTCCGCATGGCACTGCGCGGCCTCAATGTGTTATTTGACTTTGACTACGTAGTGTGATGTGCAGTGTTTCGTTCGCACACGATGGTTCACCTATGTTGCGTCCTGTAGCAGCGTCCCCTAAGGACAATTCTCTGTATTTACTAAAGAAACAAATAAAGAGAAAAAAAAAAGCATATCGCGGCCTGGTCGGGAATGGAAACAAAACATCTGCGGTGCCAAGCGAACACGATTTTTCGACGCCACGGCGGCTCTTTGGTTCCGGCTGATTAAATGTGTGCCTGGTGCATACGTGATCGCACCGGACACGTCGCAGCCAAACACCAAAGGTGCTTTCGTATTCCCACGCGCAAACAGTCCTACGTGCCTCTTCACATCTTTATTACTGTTGTTATTGTCAGTTAACGAACCCGCGTGACGATTGATAGTATCGTTCCTTTTCTCAACCATACCACATAGAAGACGTCGTGCTCGCAACGCACGATGACAGGCACGCACAAAACGGAGTGGCTCCTGCGGGGCCGGCAAGGCGCGTTGGTTAGGCGCATAAGAAACTGTATGGTAATGCATCGGAGAACATCATCAACGTGACTCGAACCGAGCTCGGCGGCGTGACCGCGTTGCGTTTCTTAATCGCGCCAGGTGATCGAAGCAGTGGCCGCGCTCTGCGGAGCACAGCCAGAAAGACGAGTGCACGGAACACGATTCTCGCACTATCGAAAATTGAGCGAGCGGCCGCTGCGGGAGATGGCGCCTCGGCGTGTTCACTCGACGTGGCGGCGAACGCCTCTGCGGCTTCCAATGTGGGTTATTAGCATTAGTGCGGATCGGCGGCCCCAGCTGCGTGGAATACCGCTGCCACCGAACTGTGAGCGTTGCTGTAACGTCACGAACCGGCGGTCTTGGTGCGGGGGGCCACACGAATCCATAACGCGGGGATCCTTACGCGCGACGAATGCATGTTTAAAGAGGGGCTAAAATCGAGACTAACTTGGTTATTGCTGTTTTCTGGAACGCGAAACGCGCCTTATATATATATATATATATATATATATATATATATATATATATATATATATATATATATATATATATATATATATATACACTGTTTCATGCAGTGCCTGCTGGCGCCAACATTCCCGGGTGAGCGAGTAATTTTGCTACCCAGAATTAGTATAATTTCTACAGTTCCAACGTATCGAAATGGCGGTACGATTGCGGGGAACGCCATCGAGGGATAGGAGGGTGGCGTCTGGATTAATTTTTACCACCTGGAGTTCGTTACCGTGCTGTTGTAACTCTGGAAGGTCGACGTCGGGGATGTCCTCATCGCCATGCTCATCGGGACCATCAGGGATGTACTGGACTGTGTGCCAGCAGACCACCCGATGCGCGCGGCATGCGTGAAGTTTGCCGGCGTGCACATCCCTCTGTTGCAGCGCGAGTGATTGGACACTTGCCTGCGGCGGAAACGCCACCACTGCTGTGTGTTGATGATGATTGTGGTTCGGTTAGGAAAGGACGCTATTTTCTGCAGCCCATGTAGGGAGCACGGCTAAGCGTCCGTGGGGGTGGGGAAAAGGAGTGAAAGAGATAGAGAGGAGAGAAAGGCCGTAGTGGAGGGCTCCGGAAATTTACACCACCTGGGGTTCTTTAAACGTGCACTGACAACGCACAGTACACGGGCCTCTGGCATTTTCGCCTCCATCGAAAATGCGACCGCCGCGGCCGGGATCGAACCCGCGTATTTTTATTTATTTATTTATTTATACGAATACCCTAAGGGCCCCAAAAGGGCATTACATAGGGGGGGATACAAGTGTGGGTACAAAAAAGGTGTGTACATATTATGATAAAGTGAACACAGAAACCGCGAAATAAATGAAATGACATGTCCTTCGAGTTAAACAATTTCTACTAAAATCATTCTCGTTAAACAAAGAATAGAATTACAGAACTGAAGCACATAGAACTACATAGAAATGGGACTACAAGTTGAAGCACAATTCAGAGGATGCAACAAAAAAGTCTGAAAAAGATACACAAGGCAAAGTACAACTCTAATGACCATGTTGCGTTATACAATTTTAGTGTGGAAGATTTAGGCTATGGGGGGTTTCCTTCCAAAAGCACTGTTAGGGCAGCTTGGAATGGCGCTGATTCTGTATGTGACACGATAGATGAGGGCAAAGAGTTCCATTCTGTAATCGATAGTACTAACGGTGAGTTTTGATAAGAGTTGGTCCGGGAAAATATTGGTTTTATTTTATGAACATGGTCTCGCCGAATCGATACATTGGGAGCAGGCAGAAGGTTAGCTCGAGCAAATGGGGTGTTACCATGATAGCGATTATGAAAAAACACCAACCGCGCAAATTTTCTACGTGAGTCAAGGCTAACAAGATTTAACTTTTTCTTCAAGGCAGTTACACTTACGTAACGAGAATACGAAGACGCGATAAACCGGGCTGCTTTATTTTGGACAGATTCGAGTAGGTTAGACAAGTAAGCGTGATGTGGGTGCCAAATGATGGAGGCATATTCCAAAGAAGGCCTGATGAGGGAATTATACGCACGAAGCCTTGTATCAGTGTTTGCGAGATGTAAGCGTCGTCTAAGGTATCCTAATTGGGTGGCAGCCGAGTACCGTAACCACTACACCACCGCGGCTGCCCTGACGACGTAGGCGGCCTTTTGCGTGCGGTGCGCCCGTGTTTGTGCCACCGCGTCTGAACACTTCCTACTCCTCTTTTTCTTCTTCTCTTTTATCCCCATACCCCTCCCCCTAAGGCGCTTAGCCGTGCTCCCTTACGGGCTGCAGAAATTAGCGCCTTATTTCTTTTCCTCCAAAGCCAATAACAACAACAACAACTCTGGAAGGGATTCTAGCTCGCGTTAAAAGCGGGGCGCTTAAAGTAGAAACCGCATGTATTACGCGATTTTGTGTACGATAGCGACCCTTCTTTCGCCGCTCGTCGCCTGAAAAATCAAACCCCGTGCAGGCGACGACTCGAGTTATGGCTCCCCGGTGTTGTTGCCTGCTGCAGTGTACAGAAACTGGCTCGATGCAGGCAGCAATAATTTAAAGCGAACTGCTTAGCTGTGCAAAGCACCATTAAAATATAGGTTTGAATGATTGATTTATTTATTTGTGGGGTTTAACGTCCCAAAACCAGCCCTGATTATGAGAGACGCCGTAGTGGAGGTCTCCGGAAATTTCGACCACCTGGGGTTCTTTAACGTGCGCTGACATCGTACACAGCACAAGGGCCTCAAAATTTCGCCTCCATCTAAATGCAGCCGCCGCGGCCGGGATTCGATCCCGCGACCTTCGGAACAGCAGCCGAGTACCATAGCCACTAGACCACCGTGGCGGGGAGGTTTGAATGATTGTACTCGGTCTTTTATTCCTTTTGGTGTTCGGTAATTGTTGACTGCAGTTGCTTGCAAGTGGACTTGTGTGAGAATCGCCAGGACGTCACTCACGTCGGCTGCTTGCGATTGGCTGTCGCTCGTACGAGTACGAGCGACCGTTTCTAGTTGTCCAAAAGCCGAGCGATCGACCAAGCGATCCATCGCGCGACGGCCCATTTCGTCACATATCGCGTCGCTCGTGGCGCACAAAATCGCGCACATGCCATTTCGGCTTAAAGCGACACGCGGCGCGATTCTTCCACTAGCACGCGCAAGGTGCTAGAAGCGTTCTAGTGGGCCCGCGCCGTCAGGGAGTTCGTGCTAAACGAAGCCGGGAACTCGGAGACCTGTTCTCAGTGCCAGGTGGCAGCGCACAATGACGACGTGACGATACTTGTGAAGCCATCCCGTTATACTTAGTGGCACGAGAAAGGGTACAATCTTTTTATGATCTTTAATTGTTGTTTCCAATTACCCCGCTTTAGTGTAACTTTTGAAGCCTGCAAGTGAGCGAAAGCAACCTGCCCGCAGGAACCAGGCGATTCGGTTGCGCTCCCATAGTGTGCACAGGCGCATGGGGGTACTGCGGTCGCGAGTCCTGGGCTAAGTTGAGCGGGTGAGGCTGCTCTTTTGGCATGGTGATTCCTTACGTCAGTAGAGTGTGCGTGACTCTGCAAGGGGTATGGCCCTAACTTGACTTAGTAGCGGGGTCTCATCACGTCCGGCTCACTAACTTGCAAAGCCCACACAAAGGAGAAACGACAACAACGTTGTTTTGTGTGAGTTACGGCTCTTACTTTTCCCGCAGAGTGGGGCGAGCGTCCGAGCAGGTGCGGCGGAGCGATACGAGAGTGAAATGTGCCAAGCGGACGAGGACCGCGGCTCCGCTGCCACAGCCCGCGCGGTAATTTGTGCAGAAGGCCAGTGAGGCCGGCTTCTGGGTTTCACGATCCGCTACACAGCCAAACCGATGTGCCACAGCACACAGTTTCGCTAGCCAACCGCCTTCACACGCGGGGAATGGAACTCAACGTAATTTTTATATTGTCTCAGAAAGATGCCGAACAAACGTGCAGGGGAAATGCCACATGTATACTAGGCGGCATCTCCTCAAACTGTCTAAAGAGAAACTAAACTAGAAAGCCTTTAGCGTGCACATTTATTCCCTCTCAAAGCCAGCTCCGTATCAATGGTTAACACTCCAACAGGCACTCGTGACATCACATCGTCGTCTTCGCACACTCACGTTGACGGCGAGGCTCAAGACGTTACAACAGCAGACCAAGTTTTCGTGAGGGGTCACGCACAGAGCAGCACGGTAAGCGCCAATACGCAACAGCGGTGTCCAATAGCAGCAGGGCGGCATTAATGCAACAACGCCGTCGGCAGCATTTGGCGACACGGTCCGAGGCAAATCGTCCAGGTGGATGGCGGCGTGGTGGCATCAGGTATAAGGCATGCGTTCAGAGCTTTCTCGGGGCTAGCGCCGAGTAGCGGGAGCTGACGGTTCGTGGCACGATGAAAATGCCCAGAGGCAGAGCGCACGATGACGAGTGCTGCAAGATGAAGCGCAGCATAGAATAGAACCGCACGTATAATTGGCTTCACGAATGTGCCATCGAGATGCTCTTTGAAAAGGGCAGACACACGATGCAACGCATGTATGGGATTGACCATACCCTCCGGTCGCTTTCATCACCGACTCATCGTAATTGATCACTCATCACTTGCCGTAAGGGTTGCGAAGTCGTAAAGTGAACGACTGGAGAGTGTTGGGGTCCGCGGTCGAACGACG
>JABSTT010005583.1:0-16033 GCA_013339685.2 Hyalomma asiaticum | reverse complement strand
GCAATGCAAGCTAGCAGACTCAACGAGCGACTACAAACAGCAGCGAAAGAAATGCGACGGTGTTTATGAGCAAACGGTGAGCTCTATTTTTCTTAAATGACCATGCCCACTCAATAATTAGCCATTTAAATGCTGATCAAGTTTAATATTATTGACGGAATTAGTGAAATCTGAATCTGTGAAATAATCCAGGTGGCGTGCCGTGACTGCAATTTGCGACTAAAAGGAAGTGCTTCGCGGGCTGGAGCGTATCAGTTCACATTCAGCCTTGACCAAGGTGGACTGAGCTACCCGCGACCTGAAGTCGTCTGGTTATGCAAGCTGCTATGTACTTTCGTCGAATTAGCTCTGCAGCCTGCTGAAGTTTATCGCTGTGGGAAACTGTGCCAGCTCCTCTCAAGTGCGGTGCTCCCACACCTCACGGTTTGCCCACTCATGTGGTGCGCCAAGTGTACAGACCGTTATCACTGTCGAGAGCTTTGTGAGACATTTCTAAAAAAAGTTCCTGAGACCCCTCCTGGCGAACTGGGCTGGTGATCTTACCAGCTCTTTGGACAGTGTGCTCAGGCTTTCAAGAAAGCCTCTTTCCCGCAAGGTCCTGCGTTTGTAGAGAAGACTGCACAAACCTTGAACAGTAGTGTTCAAATATAACCAGTTTGCATTCTGTGAGTCATGCGTCATCTTAAAGGAAGCCCTATTCTCACCCGTGCTCAGAATCAACAAAACCATATTTTTCACCTCATCACCGCCCTATATTTTTAGTTCCATATCTGAATCTGGGCTTCCTTCACGACACAGAAAGCAACCGAACATACTCGTAAAGCCGCTTCATTGATGAAGTCATCGCTGTAAACACACACGAATAGAGCACTTAAGTGACTTTGCGGTACCTACCTGTCTTTCTTTTTCACACTGTCTTTATTTCTGCTTCTTTTTCCCTTGCCGAATGTCGCACATGTCTCTCTCGCCCGCGTCGGGCATTTCCGCGCAATCGACGTACACCTGGGCGCTGTCTCGCACGCCAGCGCGCGTTGCCTCACCTCAAACAAACAACCGCATTTTGAAATGTAAGTCCTGGAACCATTGCACTTTTCCACAGTTTTGTTGCATCCTTTCCAAACATAGTTCGCAATCACTGGCGGCTCTTCCGAGTCTCTTTTAACTGCTGCACCTCAGTCTCTAAATGCTTTTTATTCTTCCACCGCTGTGAATATTCATGTTGCCTAGTGCACGACGAGCTCTCAGTTGAATCCCTTTTCTGTTATTGACGGTGATGCTAGTCTGAGGTTCCCCCAGGGACCTTCTTCATTACTATCTCCCCGGCCTCCTAAGCCCCCGCGGCCTCCCTTCTTCACTATTCTTCACCGATGTGCAGCGCCAGCGCGGACGCGGCGTAGGGAGCAACAACTATTGCCATCACCGGCGGAGAGAACGTTCGGCGGGCCGCACCTTGTTTCCATTAAGCGGCCGTGCCACGAGCGTCCGATGGCCTTGTCTCCCGGAGACGCTGCCACAAGTGCCGTTCCCGGATCGACAGCTTGCTCGATCTGCTCTTCAACACGCCGCTTTCTTTCGCCGCTCCTGCGCAGCGAAATTCGATGGTCCCGGACCGGTCGAAGTTTTCTGCGTTCACCAACACCACGAGCGTCCGATGGCCTTGTCTCCCGGAGACGCTGCCACAACTGCCGTTCCCGGATCGACAGCTTGCTCGATCTGCTCTTCAACAGCCGCTTTCTTTCGCCGCTCCTGCGCAGCGAAATTCGATGGTCCCGGACCGGTCGAAGTTTTCTGCGTTCACCAACACCACGAGCGTCCGATGGCCTTGTCTCCGGAGACGCTGCCACAACTGCCGTTCCCGGATCGACAGCTTGCTCGATCTGCTCTTCAACACGCCGCTTTCTTTCGCCGCTCCTGCGCAGCGAAATTCGATGGTCCCGGACCGGTCGAAGTTTTCTGCGTTCACCAACACCACGAGCGTCCGATGGCCTTGTCTCCCGGAGACGCTGCCACAAGTGCCGTTCCCGGATCGACAGCTTGCTCGATCTGCTCTTCAACACGCCGCTTTCTTTCGCCGCTCCTGCGCAGCGAAATTCGATGGTCCCGGACCGGTCGAAGTTTTCTGCGTTCACCAACACCACGAGCGTCCGATGGCCTTGTCTCCCGGAGACGCTGCCACAACTGCCGTTCCCGGATCGACAGCTTGCTCGATCTGCTCTTCAACACGCCGCTTTCTTTCGCCGCTCCTGCGCAGCGAAATTCGATGGTCCCGGACCGGTCGAAGTTTTCGGCGTTCACCAACACCACGAGCGTCCGATGGCCTTGTCTCCCGGAGACGCTGCCACAACTGCCGATCCCGGATCGACAGCTTGCTCGATCTGCTCTTCAACCCGCCACTTTCTTTCGCCGCTCCTGCGCAGTGAAATTCGATGGTCCCGGACCGGTCGAAGTTTTCTGCGTTCACCAACACCACGAGCGTCCGATGGCCTTGTCTCCCGGAGACGTTGCCGCGTCTGCCGATCCCGGATCGACGACTTGCTCGTTGTGGAGTCTTCCGGCCTGCCTCGTCTGTGTAGCGGAACTTGAAGATCCCGGACCGTCGGAGTTCCTTCGCTTCAACAGGTGTCCACCAGGCTTCATAATCCCGCCGCTGCCAACGAGTTTGTTGGGGAGTTTATGATCAGACTGCGGACTTGTTGAAGGATTACGACTTAGTTTATTTAACAGAATCAAGAATGGGGTCCCCAGGCCCCTCTGAGATGCAGGCGGCTCCGGCGCAGCTTCTCTCCGCTGCCCGGGGCTGACTCCCCTCTGGACGCCTCGAAGGCGGCCTCTCCGTATGTGGTCACGTGACCAGGCCAGCGTATTCCAAGAAGCGAGCGCGTGGGGCCCAAACTCGACGGCCTGGTCCGAAACCCGCGGTCTCTGTTGACCGGGAAGCGCCTCGCGCTGCTCGTAAATATTGGCGGGAAGGGAGCGGTGCGCATTCCTGCCATGCAGTGTCATTTGAGACGGCCGTCTCCGTAGGCAGGAACGCTGGACAACGATGCGCCGGCAAGGCGCCTGGTGTTCCGCCACTTGTGGGGAGAAGCGGGCAAGCCCATGCTCACGCAACAATGCAAACCACGCCGCTCATGACACCCATGTCATGATTCTAATGTTATGACCTGTCGTTTATGTTCGTCATGCAGTCGTATTGTGCCATAGAAATTTTGGTATACACCCATTAACGAAACGCGTGGCATGTAAATCATGCCGCTCATGCAATACATGTCACGATTTTCATGTTCTTAAAACGCGTCACCCATGGTCGTCATACATTGTTGTCTAGCATATCAATTTTGGTTTTTATCAAGTTAACGAAACGACTGCAAGATCACTAAGACCGTGGCACGTCATTCATGCCGCTTATGACATGCGTGTCATGATTTTTTGTTATGACATGTCATTTATGTTCGTAATGCAGTTGTTTTGTGCCATACCAATTTTAGCATACATCCCATTAACAAAAAGGCCAGGAGAGCACCAAAACCGTGGCACGTAAATCATACCGCTCATGATATGCACATCATGATTTTCATGTTATGACCTCATATTTATGTTCGTCATGCAGTCATTTTCTTGCATACCAATTTTCGTATACATCCTATTAACGAAACGGCCAGGCGAACACAAAGTCGTAGGCTACTAGATCGACAGATATGCTCAGTCGCCGAAGTGTGCTAAGAAATGCTTCGCATTTAGTACGTTGGGACAGCCTGATTCCACGAAGCACTGCTGCACGCTCGTAACTGAAATGGGAGCTCATCCTGAGACGCGACAAAGAGGATAGGCCCCTCGAGCCATTGCTGCCAGCATTTTGGGAAGTGCTTTTTGGAAGTGCCGCCGCACCGGTCTGAACGTGTGCGAGGCATTGAAAAGCGTCTGTTTCTAGGTGGTTTCCGCGCGGGTGGTCATAACAAAAATCGCTGGCCATGCAAAAAAATTAAGGTTGCTGCACTGGTCTCTGGAAACAGTGACTTTGGTCACTTAGGCCGACCATACTGCGGTGTTGCGCACGTTTCTGTGCATGGAGGCGGGAAAAGCACCCTTCCCCGCCCTTTTTTGTCGCCGCCCGGCGGTGCTTTGCTTGCCTTCGTACAAAAAGAAAGTCATTTCTGATCTAGAAACACGTCAGGCACGTCTAAAAAAAAGGCCGAGAGATGTCCGTGTCCTGCACAGCATCGCGATACAAACGATACACCGTAAAGGCATTCTCCTAGTCAGATACAAATATATTTTGCAAATTTATCTAGATGCAGAGGTACGCATAGTCATAAATAATTAAGAGAAACATTGCGATAGTCTTCTGTTGCGATACTTCCGAGCCCTGCTTTTAAAAAGTGTTCCTGCTGGATATTTTTTAAAGGAAGTAACTGTAACGGTATTTACAGTTACAGTTACCGTGTAAAAAGTAACATAGTTACAGTTACAAGTTCCTCTAAATTAAAAGTAACTAGTTACAGTTATAAATTACTGAAAAAAGTAACTAGTTACTGGGACCGAAGACCCAAGACTTCACATGTCGAAGTAACCCTACACCAGTTTGCTTCCCGATGAATTAGCGTACCGATTCCCCACCTTTTCTTTCTGATTTTTTCCTGTTGCACCCTTCCCACACATAATTTGCAATAATTGGTGGCCCTTCCGAGTCCCGAAGGTGCGTTTCTGTAACGGCGTACACCGCTATGTGTTCTCTGTTCAACTGTTCCTCTATTTCTAACCATTTTGCCGGTTTTCTGCCACCTTGCATATTTATGTAGCTTATTAAACCGCGCTGCAGTTTCTTTCTCTCTTTCCTCTTTTCCCTTCTTCCTTTGTTACCCATTCTGTGTTCCAAATGGTCCCTCATAGATGTTTCTTCCTACCGTGGACACCGGAGGGCTCGTGTGCCCCCTAAAAAAGCTACTGCGCGTCCTGCTAGGCGCCAGCCTACCTCATGCCCAAGTTTACTGCCAAAGTGGATTCCATCTCTGTGGAAACCACCCCATCGGTGCACTTCTCTGTTTATGTCGACAACCTTGAAGCCTTTATCTCGACTAACCCGCCAAATCGTTTCGTTGGCGGTGACAACTGCTCTTTGGAGGTTTCGGTCTTTCAAGGGTACCTCGAGGATTGTGCACACCACAATTTGCACCTGGGGGGACACTTCCCGCAACTCATCTACTCCCTTTGTTAACCTCCTCTCTATTTCTGGGGTCCTTCCGTTCAACACGTTGTTCAGCCCGCCAGCTATCACAACCAAACTGCGCCCCTGATCTCTACGAGTCAGCTCTTCCCTTGCTTGTTGAATTACTGTCCCCAACATATTTCCTGGAAACGTCCCTACAGCTACTCTTCGGTCTCCTTTCAGCCTCTCCTGAATCGTTTGCGAGCATCGAGCCAGGTTGGAGTCCCCCGCTATTATTACGTTCTCCAGCTGCCCTGCTGCCTTTGTCTGCCCTGGGCATTTGGACTGACTTTCAGGGTGAGGTTCGGGTGGTCTTTTGCCCGCTCGCTCTTTCACCCACAGCTTCGCTGTAGGTCGAGCCCCGCTTTTGTGCTCCTTTTGTCGACTTTTCTTGTGGGGTCAAGGACGTTCCCTCTCCATGATAGTCACCTGACTCTTTCTTATTTTGCATGGTGACCTTTGCCAGCTGCTCCTCGGTTGCTCTGAGCCTTTCGCCCATCTCCTTTCTCATTTGGCGTTCCGCCTCTAAAGCGTCCTCAAGCTCGCCTACTCGCTTTAAGAGGGCGGTCTGAGTTTCCTCCATTTGCTGGAATTTCGCCATAATCGCACACTGGCTGCATGACACTTCTACTTCGCATGCCCCATTATCTCCGCAAACATCTACTTTGACTCCCACGCCACACTTCGTACACTTCACCGTTTTTTTCGCCATGATTAGCGCGATGAACAGTCACACACTCGTCAAAAATTAAGCCTCCTAAAAATTTACCACGCACACCTCATGCGGTTATTAGTGGTGCACCCCTACATTGTCCTAGGCTTCAAGCGTATATTTTACTAACTCATCCAGTAAACCGCACGAAAATTGCACGTGTACGATAAATCAGTAGGCTGCAAGCGTACCGCAAACTAAATGTCCTGATATATCCTCAATGCACAAAGGCAGTTCTCCCAACTTGTGCAACGACAGCGCGCACAAATAAAATTAGAAATAAAAGTGGCCCAAAATTCGTACTATTAAATATCTTCAGTTTACTTCCCCCGACCGATCCTCTAATCACCCAATACAACCTTCTCCAACTCACACAAACAACAGCGCCACTAAAGGCCGACCACGTGTCCTTGATGAAAAGAAAAAAAGGCAGACCCGTGCTCGGGGAAATGCCGGACACAAAGAAAGGCGAAACAAGAAAGATTATTTTCCTCTCTTACCCGGTCTAAAAAGGTAAAAAAAACCGCAAGGAAAAAAAATCACTTGTCCATTACAACCTGACTCTCAAATGATAGCAACTGAAAATGCCTATCACGTGGTATCGAAAAGAAAAACGAAAACCCGCACGCGGGTAAAATACTGGACACCAAGAAAAGCGCAAGAAAGAAAATACTACTTTCCCCTACTATTCAATGTAAAAATGCAAAAAAATCATGCAGAAACACTCAACTGGCGTCTTCCGGGAGCTCTCGCTACGCACGTCCTTCCGCTGTCACTACCAAACTCGAACACTTTTCCTCTATGAACTCCCAAACTCAAGTTTGCGCAGCGCCGTCCACCAGTGAAGCGGAGAAAGGTGGAACCACCGGTCGCTCGGACGGGCGCACTGGAATTGCACAAGCGGAGAAACATTGTTTCTGGAGACCTTTATCTCGCGTTTCCCGCTGCAGTTTTTTTTTTGTCAGTACGGAAAGCAGGCACACAACACAGATGCTTTGCGCGCTGTCACAGCGGTTTAGAAAAAAAGAATAGCCGTGAACTGCCCGTGAAAATCGGGTACCATTTTCCTGGCAGAGACGGCCAACACGGGAAATCGCAAAATGATGTGATGCTTGCACGCGCGGTATCTTGATGTCACTTTTTGCAACATAAGGTATCAATAGTTAACACGGAGAAACATGATGGCCGAACGTATTTTAACAGCGTATGTCAAGCGAAAGTGCATGCAGCAACTATATTCGTCTTACATTTCGAAGAGTGTGCGCTTGCTAGGTCACTTACACATAAACAAAAATAACCAGGAACGGGAGTAAACAGCTTGTCCTCTAGCGCACAACCTTTTCTGGGTTTTTTTACTGCGTAACAGTCAAGGTAAAAATTTACTCTCACGCTAACCGAGTTTTTGAACGTAGAAACGGCAGTAATTATTTACCCCCCTGGAGGTTTTCAGCGAGTATACGCGGAGTAATTTTTCATTGCCTAAACAATGTTTTCTCGGCTTTTTTTAGAGTTATTTTTAAAGCTCATTCGAGGTTTACTGTGGCTGGGTAAACATTAGGCTTACGCAAAATGCAGACATCACTCAATTTATTGAGCAGTAAACGAGGACTCACCCTTCGAACTTATAACATTGGAAGCACGTTTTCACTCGTTGAGAGCGCAACAAGCACAGGCACAAGCGCGGGAGCAGAGATACTCGAAAGTACGTTTTCACTTGGCCGCCGTCCACCAAGACCGGGGCTAGGACAGTGAGCATCGCTCGAACTCAGCACAAAACCACGCCGCACTGGTAACACTCGGGGTAGTTCGCCGTGTAGTTGTACTGGTTGACGATGCGGTCAGTCAGGAACTTTTGCGACCGTAGTTTCCGTGCTTTCCCAGAACTCGGCGGTGCCTTCGACACGATGGTCACTAGGCATAGCTGCCGGAGATGTCACGGTATCACGTTCTAGTTGACGGACGCCGGCGCACACGTATCGGCGCGCGCCGATACGCGTACGCGGTGATCACACTCACGCCGTTCACACTCACGCCCCGAGACGACGCGTCCCCTCTTCCGCGACCGACGCTTTTGACGAACAGTTGCTTGCAAACGCGCACCATGTGGCTAGGCCTAAACAGTCATTCGAGGGCTGTCACGGCCTCCACCCCTGCGCCACGGCAGTTTGGAGTTTTTTACCACGTGACGAGGTACGTAGTTTTTGATCACGTGGCTTTTAACTCTAGACTGGGGTTTTTTTATCACGTGACACAAAACCACCTACGTAGTAAAATAGGGCAATAGCGTCCTTTTACTACCTTTCTAACAGGTGGTAGTAAAACTATGTCATATGCTCCTTTTACCTCAACAAGACGTAGTAATTTTGAAAACAAGGGAGTTTTTAAGGCTCATGAGCCGCAAAAACCCAAATATCGGGCAACTTTTGCTTGCAGTGTACCATTTTTTAATATGACAGCAGTGGTACAGGTTGACCTAATATACTACAGTTATTAAAGACCGTGAGTACTGGTGCTGTTTTAACTGGTGGCTATGAGTTTTTAGTCGCTGCTCAGTACAAAATTTTAGTAGCTGGATGTTCATAGTGAGCGTGTTTACGCTGGCCATGGAAGCGCCTGTCCCACTGGCGGTATGTAGATGCCGTTTTCGCTAGGTAGGCCAAGTATCTGTACAGAGAAGAAAGGTAGCCATATAAACAGCAAAGATATTGCCAAGTCTGATGCTGTTTTATGACCAAGAATTACATTTTAACGGGAAAAACACACGATCGAAGGGCGCATTTTATAGTGTTGACGAATTGGGCTTTTAAAACAAACAGAGCGCCATTATTGTAAGCGCACACGGTCTGAAATAATTGCTTACACCGCAAGAAACATGCGTGGTCACAGTGGCATTAGAGATTATCGTGCCGCATTGTAATGCAGACAAAATCAGCTTCAGAAAGATGAAAACAGCATGATGTGACGATGAGATGTCGCTACCTTTTGAGGCAGAGCTTGTACGCGGCTGTCAGCATTGCGTATTAATTGTGATGCAGCCAGCGACTGGACAAGGTAGACATAAATATGAACTGTTCATACTAATCACATAATGAATTTGATGTCTGTTGTGGCCTGCAACCGATGGAATTTCGAGCGAACGTACACGAAATTACAATTTCTCGCGCCTACAGCTCCGAGCAGACACCACTTCACGATGCGTTTTAACGGCCGTATAATCACAGAAACTGCAAACTCGTCTCTAGTTTCACGTCAGTAACGTCGTCATTCACACGCGCTTGGAAGCCACGAACACAGCATCGTCTTTAACGACCGGTCCCGTAATCGCGGCATTTAAAGTGTGGTATATGTTGAGGTTGGAAGCTCAAAAATGTTTTTCAATGCCACAAATTTTACTGAAGCTGCCATGCAACAGACACATGACGCAGCATATGCAGCCACTGAGCGCGTGCGAGTTGTGGGAGGCGCCTCGGGCGGCGTGAGAACGCCGCGCAAGAAGCGGGCGCACTCACAGGAAGCAAGGGCAAGAGCAGAGAGGGAAGCGACCGCAAATCGTACCAGCGGCCGAAACGGCGCTTTTCGTAAGCGCGCCGCAGCGCCCTCTGTCCCAGCTTGGGAGGCCTATTTCGCGACTCCATCTAAATGCTCGCCACCTAGCGGACGCTCCTGGAGCCAGCCGATCCAAGGTCGACCACGGAGCGCGGCATGGTATCGCATTACCGCGCGCTGTAAAACAGTTCTGTTGTTCCTTAATCGACGCCATGCCGCCTCGAAGCATCCCGAAAAAGAAAGAATCGTCATCAAAAGACTTTTGTTGCGTGCCTCAGTGCGTGTGATCGCTATGCAAAGCCAGCAACACGTCGTTTAGTCGGTTCCCCAATGAAGCAGACGACGCTTCGCGCAGGGCAACACGGATTAGGAATTTGCGCATCATCAAGAAGGTGACGGGAACTATGCTAGTTTGGTCCAGGCACTTCACTCGCGACGATTTCTTCCTCCCCGGTGAGTACACAGATCGTGTGTGCGCGCGTTTATTATCATGCGCGCTTTTCGAAGAGCCGGAGTGTAGTTTAGTTTAGGCAAGCGCGTGAACAAAATAGCGACATCGTTTATACGTGTATACGTGTAACGTTTTCTGAGTGTGTCTATGCTCAACTTGAACCGCGGTGACATTACTGCTGACGTGTGTATAGAGCGAGCGCTTGCCTTCGTTCGCCGCCTTCGTCCCATGCGCGCGCTGCGCCTCGTAATTTGTTTGGTGGTTATGGAGGTAATGCGTGATCGTTTAACGTAGCGCGTTTGTATTTCGAGTTCATCTGGTGACAATTCAGAATTTATTACGCTCGTTCCAACTTTTGAGCCCTCGACCTGTTCACCGCGCCTCTATGTTTGTCTTCCGGCACCGCGCATACAACTGCACTCTCTTCACACGTTTATAAGTGACGCATTTGTACTCAATGGAGCAACGCCGCGCACAAGTGCTTCCATCTTTCGGAAAGGCCTGCTACGCATGAACACGTACCTGCCTTTTCAACTACAGGCTCGCTGGAAAGGCTCTTTATCCTTAAGAAACTCTGATGCGGCCGGGTCTCCGAACAAGTGCGACGTTTGAACGCACAGCGCAATTTTTTCCGCTGTTTCGCCGTTCAAATCTTTTAGACCAATTAATGTTCGGCAGCAATAACCCTTTCGCATTCGACGAAGCATCGTGATTCGAACCCGCAATGAAGAAACTTCAGCACAGTGCTAAGCGGAAGCGCGGCCGTGACCCTGGATATAGAAGCCATCTTTGTTTTTCTCAGCAATGTTGCCAGATGAACCACTTTTTCTGGAGTTGCGAATACACGAAGCTGCGCGCCCTCTCTCCATGGACGTGTGGTTAGGGCTTTGCCTCTTTGCGGAGATAAACAGAACGCGGTCTGCGGCGACGTCGATGGGCATGGGCAACGGAGGCGCATGACACCATGTTTTTTTAATCTTCATCGGCATCTCAGGGAATTTAGCAATGCCAACTTGGTAGACACCCTACAAACTTTCCACCGACGTTGTCATTTTTGTTCATGGTCGTCGTGTAACTGCCCTCGTAGACACCGGTGCCAATAACTGGGTTCTAAGCGCTGTACTCACAGCTACACTGCACAGTTACGGCGTTTTGGGAACGTCCACAGTTGCGCACAGCCGATGGTCACCTGGTCACACCGACAGGCCAGAATTGATATCAGTGACCCAGGCTTTATTGGCTCTTTCCTCGTACTTCGCTGTCCAAAAAAAAATAATTTTAGGTGTGGATTTTCTTCATGGGTGTGAAACCGTAATAAACCTGCGAGACCTGTTCGTAACCTTCTCTAACCACAGCAATGTTTCACCGCATAGGCGTCCAACAGAGCGACTTCCATTGCGCGTCCCCGAGAGCTCAGTTACAGTGCAGCACGTTAGTCGTTGAGTGTGAATTTCATCATACTGTGACTGCTGAAGGAAACGTCTCTTTCCTATTAAGTCGTCAACTTGGTGTCGCAAGAAATTGTCGAGCTCCACCGAGGGGCTGGCTCCGTTTGTTGTGACGAATTTCAGCTGTGACGGGGTTTATTCGCAGTGCGTCACTACCAAGACACAGCGACCGTACAAAGCGGCGAGGCAGCCAGAAGACGCCAGCAACCAGAAGTACGCACCGAGCGAGCCAAGCATTAGCAATGCGACTGACGATAGCGGCGCTTCTTCTTCACACAGCGGACAATTTCAGCATTTGGTTCAGCGCAGTACTATAGCTCACTTCGAACACCTCGGTGCATCCCAGGCCTGCGTGCCCTTAGCCAATATCTTGCCAAGCGGTACCACAGACGCAACCATCACTGGTGAAACTTGTAGCATGCATAGTAAACACCAACACTGAGAAGATGAACAAATCGCAAAGTACGATTTAAAACAGGGAATGTCGCGGGAGCCAACGTTTCGACAAGCGGACTTGTCTTTGTCAGGGCGGCAACTGCCTTCTCCAGCGTTCGTTTATGTACGCCTTTGCACACTCTCCCCCGTCCTCAGAAAGAGAGGAGGAGAAGAGCAGCACGTGCGAACACACCCACACACACACACACACACACACAAAAAGGAGGGGGGGGTTGGGTGTAGGGGTATTTGGGTGACAGGTGTTAGCGTGACTGATATAAATGGCAAGAGCCAAAGCTTCCAAAGAATCCGCTCCTTGCACATATCTTGCAAATGCATTGTGTGCGCAGCCCTAGAAAGCAGGATGAAAAAAGGAACACACGCTCGGGGGGGGGACAAAAGTTGCTCCTATGTCGTGTGTCCCCCCTCCACCCAGCACCACCTGCGCCGCACCAACAATGCATTTCACGGAAAGCTTGTGCTAAAAAAAGGTAACTACACTGTTTAACGTCCTTGTTCTCGTAGAACTGGATGGGGGCTCCGCACCTGAAAGTAGACTTTCTGGGAGAAACATTGTTAGCTTGTGCATAGCTCAACCTTTTGTTGTCTTTGTTAACACGTACTCTACCGTATCTAATGGACTCAAGAGTTCCCTTTGAAAGGTTTATGCCTGTAGGTTGGAGAGTATTGAACCTGTATATGAGATACGATTCCCTGTATTTTCTCTCCCTCGGCGAGCGGAAGTTTCCTTGAAGTATGTAGAGTTTCAGTTCATCGAAGTTATGACCTGTCATATTAAAATGCTGCGCCACTGCCTTCGGCAGGTTATTCGCGGTGTCTTCGCGGTGCCCGTTTAATCTAACATTAATTGGTTGACCAGTTTCGCCGATGTACTGCTTGTTACAGAGTGAACATTCCAACATGTAAATAACGTTTGAACTAGTGCAAGTGAAACTTGATTTTACATGATGGACATAGTCACGTCCCGTGCTTTTAACTTTAAGATCATTTTGAATATGCTTGCAAGTCTTACATCTGGGACGGGAGCAAGTTATTACGCAGGCGGTGCGGTGCTCTCAGGGTTTACTTTGGCAACACTGAGAAGAGAGAGAAACGATCACCGACTCACAACTGTTTATTTGTGAAAATGACTGAACATAAAAGCAACACAAAACAGCACTGAGCATGAGCAAATGATGTTTACGGCAAATCAACCGTCGCCTTGGTGTGATCCCTAAACTTCCACCTGCCCAAAAAGAATCTGTTCAACCTTCGGCGTTCGTTAAGCGCCTTGTTTTGCTTTAGCCTCGAGTGAAACAGACGCCCGTCGCTAAACATCAAATTATAACGGATCCAACTGTGAGGCCTGTGTGTCGTTTCACTAAATGAATTGGCCATGCATAGTCAAGTGAAAGAAATGCTCGAACATGACACCCATCCATCTACGAGTTCAAGGGTATCGCCGGTGATGTTTGATCAAGAAGAAGGCAGCTTACGGTTTTGCATTGGTTACCGTAGCTGAAAAGGTCGCAAAGGAAGGCGTTTATCTGCTGCGCCGCATTGACGACTCTTTAGGTCTCCGATGTGGCTGTTACTTTGATCTGTGGACTTGCACAGTGGCCTATGGCAGATCGAAGTTGATGAGCACGACCGTGTAATAATTGTGGTTGTCGTAGGCACGAAAGTGAAAGCCTGTGTTCGGGAAGCTATAGGATGCATAACGGCCGATCTAGCGAATCGAAGGGCGAGAGATGGGTACTCCGGACATGTAAATCTGTCGCAACATCAGCGGCACATCGACCCCGCACGGGGATTCTCGACAGTTGTGCATAAGCAGAAGTTCTCGAACGACTCGCATTTCCCATGAGACGCTACAGTGCATGCACCAGAGACCTGCCATAAACCATTTGCATCTGCAAACGGTGAAACCTTCAGGCGAAACTGAACGGGTTGTTAGCAAAGCGTTTTGCGAACGCAAAGTACGTTTTAGCGAAAGGAGTATCTGTTGCTCGTCGGCAGCCGTATTTGAATTTGCAGGGAAGAGCGCGTCGCAACACAGCTGACCACGCAAGGCACATTTTGTAACGGCCGTAGTTGTACTTTGCCCAAGCAGCATGCCGGCACGCTGCTATCTCCGACGCGGTCGACGCGCGCACCGAAGCGCTAACAGCCGGCGTGCATCAGCACGGCAGTCCGCTTCGCGCCATTGTTCCTAGGTGGCGGTACCGCCGCTGCGAACCAAGTATGCAGGGAAGGGATGCAGTACTAATTGAAATGTGGCCTTGCTTGCTAAACATCTGCTTTAACTGGGCATCAGTTCGAATTGCAAAGAGGTATAGTGAAGATATTGTCACGCGCCACAGCAGCTACAGTGACCAGAACGGCACCGTCCGAGAGACTACCACTAATCGGCAAGATGGCTCGAATGAGCTGTTACCAGAGGGACAACTTATTCGCTCCTTCGATGGCTCACGCGCACCGCACATGACCAGGTGGCATTTTTCCCCCTCCAAAAAGAAAATGGCATTGTCCCCTTCCCGATGATCGCATCTGCCACATCGCAAGAAAGAACTAATACTAATAAAGAATGGGATCGCACGAGCAAACACAAAGTTTACAAAATTAAAGAAACCAATAAAGTCGAGATGCAGTGACACTACCTCGGGAAATGCGGCTTAAGTCGGACAACGCGCACATTCTCGAACTGGTTTTTTTGACGCTTGCTTGACAATGCCATCTGGAAGGACCTCACACTTATGACATGACGCAACACTTTTAGGGGCGAAGCTCCTCTTAGTCTAACCTTGTCCCGCGTCAGGCGTAACCAGCAGTATCTCCCGGGAGGCACGCGCAAGCTCTCTCACTCTTCCATCTGCTGTCTTGTAAGAGAGAGAGAGAGAGAGACAGAGATAGACCGAAAGGCGCGCGTTGGCTATGGAAACGCTGTTTCTTAGAGGAACGCTGTGCCTTCGGCGCACGCTCGTACCGTGCGTGCCCCGAACTCGTCCATGCCGGCGTCTCTGAACTCATCTGCTGTACCAGCAAGCCCCGCCCTCCCGGCCCCGCTTGCTGCAACGCCGACCCCCACGAAGGAAGCAAGGGACGCTCTTATCCAGCTTCTTTCTGACTTGGGAAGGCAAGTCGCCGAATTATTTCCGGCGGACAATCCGCAACGTGTCGCGATCCTCCAGATTGCCAGCGTATTGCGCAGTACTGTGCTGAGCATGTAGAACTTCACGCCGGCGGCGGAAACGCCAAAGCATTCGTGCGGCTGTTGCCTCTGGACCGGCTGCCTTTGCGAGCAGTGGGACGTGCTTGTTCCTGCTGCTATCGAACGACCTTTCTCTCTTCCTTCTTTTCCTTCCTTTCTTCTCTTCCACTTTCATATCCCTTATCCCCTCCCCTAAGGCGCTTAGCCGTGTCCCCAGCATGGGTGACAGAAATTAGCGTCTCTTCCTTCCTAATAAACCACTACCACCACGCTGTACCAGCTCGCAAAGAAGGAGAACGCGCCCTCACCCGCGAGAGACAACGTAGGCGCAGGCAGCGTCTCCTAGCGAGTTTCTTGATTAAGAAACTTTAAGATTGAGATTAAGATTGGCGGCCGCGGCAGCATCGAGAGCGCAACGGCTAAACCAACACCTGCTTTTTTGCAGATACGAATCCGGATACCACATCGATCGCGTATCTGCTGCTTCTGTGAAAGATAGCCCACGGGAGCCGGGCGGAATTATCTTCAAGGGCCGTTCGCGTCAATCGTGGTCAGCCGGACCAACCTACGGTGGAGCCACCCGCTACCGTCGAGAGGCGCCTCGGTCAACGGACACCTTAAAAGGCAGCCAAATCGAGCACTGTTGCATTGGCGGCCGCGGCAGCATCGAGAGCGCAACGGCTAAACCAACACCTGCTTTTTTGCAGATACGAATCCGGATACCACATCGATCGCGTATCTGCTGCTTCTGTGAAAGATAGCCCACGGGAGCCGGGCGGAATTATCTTCAAGGGCCGTTCGCGTCAATCGTGGTCAGCCGGACCAACCTACGGTGGAGCCACCCGCTACCGTCGAGAGGCGCCTCGGTCAACGGACACCTTAAAAGGCAGCCAAATCGAGCATTCTGTTGCATTGGCGGCCGCGGCAGCATCGAGAGCGCAACGGCTAAACCAACACCTGCTTTTTTGCAGATACGAATCCGGATACCACATCGATCGCGTATCTGCTGCTTCTGTGAAAGATA
>JABSTT010005582.1:0-16353 GCA_013339685.2 Hyalomma asiaticum | reverse complement strand
CCTTGTCAGTGCACATTACATGAACACCAGGTGGTCAAAATTTCCGAAGCCCTCCACTATGGCGTTCGTCTGCTTTTTCTCTTTCACTCCCTTTACCCACGCACGCTTAGCCGTGCTTCCAACATGAGCTTCAGACATTAGCGTCCTTTTCTATAACCGAACCACAGAGGAGGTCGTGAACCGAACCACAATCGTCATAATCATCATCTAACCTATGGCGCGCGTGCTTGGGTCGGACGCAGATAACTACGTCACTGGACGGCGCAGCTAATGGAGAAGTGTCAGCGCACGGGAGACGACCGGATATTTGTTTCGCCTTGGCACATACAGGTTTCCTTGTAAAAAGGAAGAAAAAGTGCGCAAAAGGAGCAAGGATGACAACAACTAAGAAGCAAGAACAGCACGGACACAACAAGCTTCGCTTGCCCCCATTTATCCGAGAGAGCAAGTGCTCCTCAATTTCTTCCTTTTCCTCTGGCATTGTCTGCTTCCCATTCGTGTACACTGTTGGCGCATTCCTTTTCTTCGTCTTAATTTTATTAGTCCAGTTCCCTTTTTTTTCGTCCTTTCTTCTTTCTCCCCGTGCCGTCGCCGCCTATTCGAGTTCTTCTACGCCTCAAGGAGTCATATTATTGCTGTTACTTTTCAATAATGGTATGGCTCGCCTCACCCGACAGCTAGAGTCTATATGATGCTTGAGCTATGCTCTATATGTCGACGATATAACCCGCGGGCAACCTGAGACCCTCTTCCAGCAACCAGAGGCCCTTCCACTGAAACCTATATATTCTCATACTTCGGCATTGCATATACGGGATTGCATATACGGCATTGAATACGCTTGCGCAATATGGGACCCTGGTCATGCCACTCTAACAAACATAATAGAAAACGTACGAAAACCGAGCTGCCCGTTTCATCCTTAACAATTACCATCGAACGGCTAGCCTTACTGATATGAAACGAACACTTGGCCTCTCCTCCTTTCTTCTCACAGGAAATTATCTCGTCTTTGCCTCCTTCAAAAGATTTGCCCCGCCACGGTGGTCTAGTGGCTATGGTACTCGGCTGCTGATCCGAGGGTCGCGGGATCGAATCCCGGCCGCGGCGGCTGCATTTCGATGGAGGCGAAATGTTGAGGCCCGTGTGCTGTGCGATGTCAGTGCACGTTAAAGAACCCCAGGTGGTCGAAATTTCCGGAGCCCTCCACTACGACGTCTCTCATAATCAGAGCTGGTTTTGGGACGTTAAACCCCACAGAACAACAATCCTTCAAAAGAGTTACTATCACAATGACGAGCTGAAGTCCCGATACATTGCACCACCATCTTATGTCTCCCCACGTGTCGATCATCCTTTCAAAGTTCATGTACCGTCACAGCACACAGTCACCTATTCATATTCATTCTTACCAAGAACATGCCACGAGTGGAATCGCCTGCCTGCGTCACTAGTCGCTATCAGAGACAGATCGTTTCCGCAAAGCACTAACAAACACACTATAAACCTGCATCAATTTGTCTCACTACCGCGTTTGCTATTTGTTGTTTGGATACCACTTATTTCTATCCCAGGCCTTTCTTTTCTAAACATTTCATTATGTTGCTTTGTTACTTTTTGCTGGTGCTCTTGTCATTCCTGTAAATCGATAGATTAATTTTTCCTTCCTCTACCTTTATAATTATTTTTTGCATCACTATTTACGCACGAAAGTACATCAATCTATTCTGGTCTAAGTATGCATTGTCATTCACTGTTACCCCTACTGTCATTTTGATCTCGCGTGCTTTTTTTTTGCCAGCTGATGTATAAGCATATCTTGTTTGTTACCATTTGTGTTCTTTTGCTTAGAGTTCCATACATGTTTTCAATGTAATATTGTTTTTCCTCTACCTTTTTTGTATTACACTTAATTATTGTGTACTGTATTGATTTACTTTAGCCCCTCCCCTCTACAATGCTTCTTGTAAGCCCTGAGGGTATCAATAAATAAATAAATAAATAAATAAATAAATAAATAATAATAAATAAATAAATAAATAACCTGTTCACTGTAACTTGCTAGCCACACTGACCTCACTCCCCAGCGTATACAGGCTTATGCGATGTTTTCTTTATGTGTGTCATTCATCTAACTATGAGGAGTGCTTCATTTTGGACTCTATGGCCGTCCTGTCCCGCCACGGTCGTCTAGTGGCTATGGTACTCGGCTGCTGATCCGAGGGTCGCTGGATCGAATCCCGGCTGCGGCGGCTGCATTTCGATGGAGGCGAAATGTTGAGGCCCGTGTGCTGTGCGATGTCAGCGTAGAAAATAATAGCGAAGCTATTCTTTTCGTTGAATAGCAATTTTGCCAGTGTAGTAGTTTTTGCCAGTAGCAATAATGCCAGTGTAGTAGTTGGCTGAGGCCATGTGCGCAAAAGAAAGAAGCGCGCGTGCGAACACTGCCCATTATGTATTGCATTGAAGTGCACACGCCCTCTTGGGAACCTGAACTGATAATGATGGCAGTTTTTGGTTCACCGCACAAGGTCTGATTCGCTTAACAGCTTCGCCGCTAGAAATGATTTTGCATGGTTAATTGATGTGGTGCCTATACCTGGCGACAACTTTCTGTGTCAGCGCAGCCAAGGCTACGTGGGCGGAGCTTCTGCACGTGTGTTAATACGCCAAGTAATCCATTCGAGCGAGCTTTTGATGTCGGTTTTGCGAGCACATCCATCACGCGTCTTTGAGGGTGCCAGTTTCAAGTGAACCCCACCCCCAGCCTACGGCATATATGCACAGTTTTATAGCGGTATTGAAGATCTATAATTGGTTAGTTATTTATAACTTTAACTCGAAGTAACCCCAATTTATTTTACGGTGATATGCCAGCCAAGTACGCGTGCAAACGCGCACCTTTACACAACAATTTCTAATGCGCCTTTTATTTTTTTTGGAGGATCGTGTACTGCTGGGAACCCTAGCAAACCTAAAGAATCCGTATTTTTCGGGCAAGCAGTTTTATTTTTAAGTTCTCTCAAAGCCGGAAAGGAGCTACAAATTATACACCTCACATGCAGACGAGCCATTTCATTAATTCCGTTGCATAGAGAGTAGCTATACTCATTTCTGTGACGCAATAAAGTCAGTAACTTTCACGAGGATCTCCTGCTAGTTTGGCAGGGAATGCGTCGCCACCGAGGAGTAGCTCGGTATATTTGCCACCGTCCCAGAGATGAGGGCGTTTCGAGGGTGCAAGTCCACGCGAGAGGGACGCACACCTTGACTGGCCGTTGCCGATAACGCAGTTCTTGGGCTGCAGAAATTAGCGTCCTTTCCTAACCGAACCACAATCAATCAATCAATCAATCAATCAAGGGGAACGCTCTCTTTGCAAAGCGCCAAAAACACTTCCAAAATAAAGGAGGCGTTGCAACAGCACACACGGACGCGTACGCTCTCGCACGCAATGCGCGTCGTCCATTCTCACGAGATGCACATTCCGAATAATCATATGAGCGGCAATAAACAACCGAAACCACCAAACGTGCATGACCAATCAAGCAAATGGAATTAGCTATTTAATTTACGTACTGCGCCTAATAGAAGCATTGCTTTCAAGTTCGCAGACTCGCTGAAGACGGGTGGGTCATGCGGTGTCAAAGTGGTTATCGCGGTGTGGGACCAACTCACGCTGGTGGCATCGCTTACACGCAGCACAACATCTTTCCTGGACATTGTATCCATCCAGCATAATATTTTACAACACACCACTGTCTCTGCTTCGCTTTCTACGATGAATTCACACCAGCCGACGAGAACTCGCTCATGCTCCTTACGCGCTGTGACGCGAACCTGCTTGAACTGAGAGACGCCATCGTTGTTTTGAGGGTGAGGATAACGTGTAACTCACAGCACCAACAAGAAAACCGGAAACAGCAAAAAAAATAATTATGAGGCAACCTATCTAAATTGCAATGAAATAATCTTGAACATAAAAAGAAAGAAATGGCAGCTCCCACGAGCAGTGGGAATCAATGAAATGTGAAGGAAGCAGGAGGAATGTAATATGGATCTGCACTGTTGTCTCACTATCCTGATTTTGGTACACATGAAGTTAGCGAAGCGGCCGCATGAGCGCCAACTCTGTGTCATGTAAACCATGCCGCTCATGACACACATGTCATTATGTAACGTTATTACGTCTCATTTATGTTCGTCATGCAGTCGTGTTGTGCCATAGCGGTTTTGGTATACATCCAGTAAATTTCGTGTGTTCTTCCTTCTGTTCAGCCAGAGGCCGAACACCAGGCGGTAGTGATGAGTCCAACGGAGATGTTCTTGAAGAAAGACTTTATACAGAATATTCACAGGTAAAGCAAAGCAAGCAAAACTTATATACAGGGAGTAATATTTACAACATGGGACTTCCTGCCCGGGCCATGCCCGCCTCGAGCGACTCGAGTGCTGCCGCGCAGCTTGCCTGCCAGAAAGAACCCCCCTTCCAGCACACCGTGCCGTTCTTGTAACGAAGGGGGAGGCGGCGCCCCCACGTGCAAACAATGCCGTGCTGTCCGTCGCCTCACTGTTCCGAGAAGCGCCGCCCGCACTGTGCCCGTCACGGGTTCACCTCCCCGCACGGGATCCCTTCTGAGAACGCCTCGTGCGCTCTGGGTTCGCGGTACGTCTTCTTCTGTGACTGGCATGCCCGGCCGGCATCAACGGCGCTCTGCTGCCCCTCCCCCGCTGAGTTCTTTACCCTTACACGCCCCTCTTAAGATTCACATAAGAGGCCCACGTGTCTTACGGGAATAAGTCAACCACCAAAGGGAATGAACTCGAGCACGTTACGCCGGAAGAAGGATTGCATGCCTTACATGAAGATAAGCACGCTATCTTCCGGGCTCTCGTTACCTTGAACCAAAGCCCGGTCAACCACAACAAAACAATAAAAGAACACATTCATGCACGCACGGTCTGTCCGCCACGGCGTGCAAACAACATGCATGCGTGTGCATCGTACAACTGTCCGCGACACACACTGATATCGGTGGCCGTTGCGTCATAGTTCGGCATCTTTGGGCACACACAACACTTCACTGTGACACGGGGATGCCGAAGGAGTCTCCATCGCGGGCATTCCGCCCTCGTGTTAAGGGGAGCACTCCTCCACTCCCGCCCCCGGCCCAGCACTGTCGGTCGAGTCCCAACAAGTATTCGGAACACGGGACAGCGCATCCGCGTTGGCGTGAGCGCTGATCTTTCTATGCTGCACGACAACGTGATATCTCTGAAGGGCAAGCGCCCAAAGCATTAGCTTTGCCCCCCGCGGCATCGTCAACGTGAGGAAAGCGAGGGGATTGTGATCGGAGACCACCGTAACATGGGCACCGAGGAGCCAAAAGTCAAATTTCTTGAGCCCCCAGATCACTGCAAATGCCTCCCCCTCAATCGTTGACCAGCGCGTTTGCGTCGGAGAGAACCTGTGGCTGGCGAAAGCTATCGGCTGTTCCGAGCCATCCTCGGCGCGTTGGGATAGGAAGGCTCCCGCAGCGAACGCGGACGCGTCCGTGTGCAACAAGTACGGGCGGGACGGGTCTGGTGTCGCCAGAGCTACCGCTTCACAAAGCGCTACCTTGAGTGCCCTGAACGCGTTGTCCGCAGCCTCCGTCCATGGAATCCTGTTTGGGATTCTTTTTCCGGTCAGTTCGGTCAACAGCCTCGCGACCTCAGCGTAGTTGCTCACGTAGCTACGGTAATAGCCACATAGCCCGAGTACACTACGTAGCTCCCCTTTGGTCACTGACGCTTTCAGTCCGCCTATCGCGGCTAGCTTTGCCGGATCCGGGGCATGCCGTCCTGACCCTACAATGTGGCCCAAATAGCGTATGGTCTTGCAGGCTACCTGACACTCATGGCAACTACTACAGTAGCTCCTCACCTCCTCATCCATACCAGGCCGGTAGAAGCTGTATTTAATCCTGGCTTTTGTTTTACGGTATCCCATGTGGCCACCCCAGCTAGATTCGTGCACTAGCCGCAAAACTTCCTCGCAGCGACCTTGTGGTAGTACTAGCTGTGAAACCGACTGACCCAGCAACTTCTCTTTGTGGTAAAGTAGACCACCCACAACTGACAACCCTTCCTTTTCGGCTTTTGCGTTTTCCCAAGCTCGTTGGAGTGTAGCATCGCTCTGTTGCTCCCGATGAAACAGTTCTGCGGCGCTCTCATCCTCGCGGTCGCTCTCGTTCACGCCCCTAGATTCTACGTCGGCATTCGAGCCACTGTCGCTCTCCGATTCCGCCGTGACGTCAACCGCCGCTACTCTGCTAACCTCGCCTAGGGCGTTTGACTGCATCTGCTCGGGGTTCACCGCCCTTTCTCCTGACGAGACGATTCCCTGCGGCTTGTACCTTCCTGTCAGCATTCTCCATGCTTATTCGGACAGTAAACAGTCCGTGCGTTCCACTAGTTTCTCGGTCAGTGCGCACAATACTGGCACCGTCTCCTTAATGTCCGCGAAGACTCCCGGGTCTCGAGCGAGCGTCAGTGGTAGCATTGTTAGCTTTGCCTGTACCTCTTCCCCGAATGCGGAAACGAGTCTCACCGATCCGTGCGGTTCCACCAGCGCTCGCGGGACCGCGCTCTCCCGTATGATCGTGATATCTGCGCCTGTATCGAGGATTGCGCGGATATCGACGCCTTGATAATCTAGTCTAATCGGCTCGAGCTTAAACCTTTCAGCAATTATCGCCGTGGCCGACACGCGTGCTGACAGGCCGCTCTTTTCCTGTGTTTTGGGCTTGGCCGCGTCGCGGCTTTTTGCCCGCGGGCAGTCCACCTTGAAATGCCCCTTCACCCCACACAAGAAACATCCACCTGGTTGCCTTTCACCCTACGGTATTAGAGCCTTTGTTGAGTCCTGCTGTGGTGACAGTTTAACCTGCTTTTGGAGACGCTCGCTCGACGCTTCTGTAGTTTTGCTTTCATTCAGCTTACTGCCGCTGTTCTTTCCTTCCGCGTCCTCAAACGTAAGAAGCAACGAAGCTAATTCGGGAGCTCTGCGCCAGTCCCCTGCTTCCTGAAGTGTTACGTACCGCAAAGCCGCTTCCGACAAGATCTGTTTTAACTGGTCCGCAGTCAATAACTCTAAGAGCTGCTCAAAGGAGCCTACGCCTCTCGTTTCAACGTATAACCGCAAGTAGCTTAGCAGTCGGGTAGCAAGTAGCTTCGCACATGCCAGTCGTCTCAAGTGTGCCCAGGAAACGTCAAAGCAACGAGCCCAGCGGCTAGCGAAAGATCGTGAATCGAGGCGCGCCCGGAGGCAACAGGAAAGAGACGAGGTGCGCGATCCGCGAATTGTCACTGACCGAGAGGCTAAGCGAGCGTACCCGGCGGCTGACCAGACGCCCGAAGCTCGTGCCGAACCGCAGATGAACCGGGACTCATGTAGTACGGCCGGTAGGAGACTATCGTCTTTCGACGACATTTGCAGCGAAGCAGGGAGATACGCGGCCAATTTTTTAAATTACGTAATGTACACTTCCTACTGTAATAGCCCAACGATGTTCGTATATTGCAGCATCTTACCTCTCGTGAATATGGCGTCCAGTACAGGAGCTTCTTCCGCTAATGGTCCCTTTGAAACCGTCATTTTAACTATGGTTGCGTCCCTGTGTGGAGAGGTGGATTTTCAGGAAGGTAGTATGATTGAGCGCATATTTTTACAAGTAAAAGGAACTTAGAGAAGGAAGATTAAGTGAGTGAGTGAAAAAAACTGACTACCGGTACTGGGAGTGATGGGCTCTGTGACCCCACCAGATGGCCCTCAGTCGGGGCTGAAGGCGACCTCTTGGGCCCTTGCTGTGACCCGGACTTGGACGTCCAGAGCAGAGCTGGCCAGTAGGGTCTCCCACTTTTGCGAGCCTACAAGCTTCTGGAGTTCTTTGGGCGGTGGGTCTGCAGGACAGTCCCAAAAGGTGTGTTGCATTGTGGCTCTCTGGCCACATTTCGAGCAATCGGGTTTGAATTGGTCTGGATCGATGTGGTGCATTGTGACCGGATTCGGTAGGGTATTGGTTTGGAGTTGCCTCCATCTAACTTCGTCAGCCTTAGTAACTGTGGTGAGGTGGCGGCAATGTTCGTCGAGCTAGTCTAAAGTGCTGGGTGATTTCCTGGAAGCTTATGAGAACTTCCTCTGCGCGTTCCGGGCTCGAGTTGCTGCTCACGGCTCGGCCGATGGATCCTCTAGCCATATTGTGAGCCGCCTTGTTGCCAAGGTTGCCGGAGTGTGCCGGTACCCAAATAAGCTCCACGTCTTCTCGGGTTTCAGGGTAGCTTTCTAGGATGCTGAGAGAGGTTTTTGATATTCTTCCTCGCGAATAATCATTAATGGCTGTTTTGGAGTCGCTTAGAATTTTGAATTTTCGGAGAGGTTAAGGACAGCGCGATGGCCGCTTCCTCCGCAACATCAGAGTGTTTGGCTTTGACTGTAGCTACTGATATCGGTTCTCAGTTTTCTGTGGATGCCGTTATCGCAATGGCGTTAATAGTGGCTGGGTAAGCTGCCGCGTCAACATACGCCACATCCTGCCTTCCCCCGTATTGTTTTGCTAGCGCCTTGGCTCTAGCTGTCCTCCTACATTTGTGGCAGGTAGGATGCATGTTTTTCGGTAAAGGTTTGATGATTATGCCGTTTCTTGTCTTTGAGGGGAGTTTTTGTGCATCCTCCACCAAGGGCTCAGCATTTTTGCCTATAGCCTTTAGTATTCCTCTGCCGGCTGCTGAGCGGGTTAGTCTGAGCTCCTGTGCCCTTCGGTGGGCCTCGATGAGTTCGTCCAAGGTGTTATGTATACCGGTGAAAAGAGTGAAAACTCTGCGCATCCTAGGCATGTATGTGCAAGAAAACCGCGGTAACCACGCCACTATTAAAATTAAGGCAAGCCACAACACCGACTATACGGCTCATCAGAAGAATAGCCAACAAGAGACTGGAGTTAAAGGAAGCGGACCTGTGCAAACTAGTACAGGCCTTTGTAATCAGCAGAATTACATATGCGCTCCCGTATCTTGAATTAACACAGAGGGAAACACAGATCATTGACGGACTAATAAGGCAAGCTTATAAAGCAGGCATCGGACTGCCCAACAACACGCCCACGAAGGAAGATGAATGCAATCCATTACCGAAACATTTTCATCAAATGACAAGAACTAAATGAGTGCATTTTCCATGTTAGCAACATCTGGCGGTCCGTTCCTGACCTGGGCGTTGTCGGACGCCGTCACTCATGCGCCATGCTACGGTCCCATTACCAAGGCACCTTATGGCCACGAGCTACTTATACCACGAGCCGGAGCCCCACTGCGGCGTTTCGCCATTTCAGTAACAATGCATGCACATTCGCGGTATGGGCTGGGCTGCTCTGGTGGTGGAGGTGAGGTTTAGCCTTGCCGCTATTTCCCGGGCCAGGTGGAAAGCCGACTTGGCCCTGCAAAACCTCGTTGTTATGGCCACACTGCTTTGCAGCATGTTTGCATTTTGATCGGATGCGCTCTATGTCTGCATGGGCGTGCTCACATTGGCTACACTCAACATAGCACCGGGGAATGGCGTGGCGTAGATCTTGTCGTTGTATACTGCGCTCTTGAAGCTCGCATTTGGAGACGTCTCCAGTCTACTTGTGATAGACCTACCTTTCGTAGGGTTGTTAGCGAATTTCTTGTTGTGTCTTTTATTCCGCTAATATCTTGTGGTACATAAAAACCCTATCCTTAGAGTTACGTCAGCAACCCCGGAGCCGCGGTAATACTGTTCAAAGCCGCGGATGGTCAGCTCGCCCAGAGAAAACGTGGGCCGTGTCATGAAAGCTCCGGGATGGGGTGGTGTCGGGGTGCTGTTCATCATGACTTATGGGCACCGGAACGAATTTCGTTTAGGTATGTGTCCTGATTTCGACCTTGAATTTATCCGCCTTGCTATTTAGGCTCCTAGCCGCTTCACTGCAGAACCACCTTTTTATGTAATTGTTGTTTGCTTCTTTGTAGTCTCTGATCATTCGGTTGCGGCCTCTACCAGGTATGGCTACTGCAGTTTTCACTTCCTCCGCCACTCCTGAGTGCCTGGATTTGATGAAACTGGGCGACGTTAAGTCTGTTTTCATTTAGTTTTTTGCATTTTCAATAGCACAATACCTTACAGAGGGGAATGGGTAATAAACCACAAAACAAGAATGAACAAAACACAACGTCAAATAATAGAATTTATAATAACTATGAAGATGTGTTGCTAACTTATCACTTGAATGAAAATAAGTGCTGTGCGAGCAAGAGAAACTGACTATACACTTCGCATGTTGTGAATTAAGTAATGTTGCAAAGTCGAACAAACAAGTTATGGTCTGAAAAGGAAACTATATCGGAGCAAAGGTGCTTCCAGTCATTCGAAATTCATTAGAACAATGAATGATATGTTAGGGAGATATGTAGAAATGTGTACGTTATGTTGGTGGCATAACGAAGCCGCATGAGAAGATGGCTTGACAATAAACATGATAAACATGATTTTGATAATCTCATGATGGAATATCCCATGGAAAATCGTGAGACGAGACGCGGAAAGGGTGCGTTTCTTGGCCGTGATACTGCTGGTGCGATCGTAGTCAGAAACGTAAAACGTGCTGCGTTATTCTGTACCATTTCAACCCTATGAGATAGGTGCCATTGACATGGATCCCAAACAGAACACAAATATTCAAGTTTTAGGCGCACAAGTGTTTTGCACATTGTTAGTTTGACAGCTTCAGAAACATGACTAAAGTTAGGCGCAAGTAACTTACACATGTGACTACTACCCTTAATAACGTAGTCGATGTGGTGTTTCCAAGCTGTCAGATGTGTTATGCATCCCCAGGTATTTATAGGAACTAACAGAATCCGAAGTAGCATTATTTAGGGTATTCTTGGCAACAAGTCTGGTAGGACGTCAAACGCGTAAATCTTTGCGTTTGTGAGTTTTCAGAACCGTGTGTCATGTTCTGCACTAACTAGAAATATTAGAAATATCAGTTTGGAAAGAAATAATGTGCGAATTGCTAGAAATGTCATGGTACAGGACACATACGTGTGCAAAAACGTGAAATGACGAATTTAAGAATTATTATAGATGAAGAAACGTAGAGGGTGCAAAACGGTGCCCTGGGACAAACAGGAGGTGACGGAAGGTGAAGGTGCTCTAGAGCTATTTACTAAAACCTACTGTGAGAGATTGGTTAAGAAAGATACAATGCGAGGCGGAATGCTCCTATTGATGCTCGGAGTTCTAAGCTAGTGGAGTAACAGGTGATAGCTAGTCTTATCGAAGACCATGCAAAAGTAAAAAAAAATGGACTCGGGAACCTCATTCTGAATGACAAGTAGGGAATGGATGAAACAGTGGAAACGCGCTTCACAGGAGAATGATTTCCGATATACCTGCTATGGCTTGTTGAAGAACGAATTCTATTCGAGGAAAGGGATCAAATTAGATAAGATTACACACTGCAGAATTTTACATGATATGTAAGTCAGAGAAATAGTTTGTGAGAGAATGTCTGTGCCTGACTAATGTTGTGCAACCACCTTAGCCTCTTTCCAAGCGCGAAGTACCACACCATTATCCAAGAGCGCTGAAATGTCTTGCACAAGAAGATAAATGAAAACAACTTGGTTTCTTTAAGATATCTTGAATTAATATTGTCAACACCACAAGCAGAGGGAATTCGGAGTGATTCACGCAATTTTTCAATACTATGAGCGTCGACCGCAACAGCAGGAGTAGGTGGATAAATGTGCGTTGACAGACAAACAGAAGTGTTAGCACAAGGATCTAAGAAATTGCGAACAAAATTTTCATTGAACAGTGCGCACAGCCTTCAGAAGGTGCGGGATGGTTTCCAGTGTCATCAAGTGCAATTTCACTATCATTATTATTTGATAGTGTTCTCCCAAATTTCCTCGGGTTACTGGCAAGCACTGAAGGTGAGCTTTGGAGAGCAAGCTAGTTTTAGCCGCCGAAACTGCTGAGGAAAAGGTTGTGCAGCAGATTTGTAGGCATGCCAACGTTCATGCGTACCTTGCGATTTAGCCGTACGAAGCAAACTTTTCTTTTTGTTAAAATGTACCTTCAAGTATGCATTATACCAAGGTGAGCGAGAGGTTACAGCTGTAAACTTCTTTGGAATAAATGTTTCTTAACAGGTTTGTTAACGAATATGTGTCACTTTTCATGCACGCAGTTTTTTAAGGAATACCACCCAGTTCTCATGCACGGCTCTATGGTCGAAGTTGTCCAAGGAAGTGTCCAAAGAGAGGGAGAGTTCCTGGTTAACTGCTCGATAGTTTGCAGCATTTTAGCTGTAGATTGCCTTCCGTTGCTTAGTAGCAGTAGGCATGCTATCTTTTACGTAAAAATGTAGAAAATAGTGGCCCCTGAGAACAGGAAGAAAAGAGAGATATTCACGGGCATTGTAGTGACGATGAAGTCACGAATATGCGATGACGCATAGGTAACTCGGGTAGGACTAGTTAACGTCTGTCTGAAATTCAAGATGTTGCAGGTATCAAGGAAACACTGGGCGTTGCAAAGCAAATGGCATAAGTTGCGGCAGCCATAATGTGCACATTAGAGACGCATAGTTAAAGTAAGCTAGAACAGAAATTGGAGCTGACGGATGCCACGTAACGACTCCATTAGTATTATCGCGGAACTCCTGAACAAAGGTAATATCCGTATCACGAGTGCGGTAAGAGATACCAAAGACGAGCGTCATATCGCACACAACCATACCGCACCAAATTATTTCCACCGTTGATTACACATTTATTAGGCAATACTTAAAACGCTTTGAATTAGCAAGCGAAGAACCGCCCCCTGTCTTGCATATCGACCGCAGCGATAAATTTGCGGTGACTTGGAAGTGGCAGAAATCTCATTGTCGCGGACCTGTTAATTCAACCATGTGTCTTTTGCGGCAACCACACCGATATCACAGGAATCGATTACAGCTATGAATGCATCATGCTTTTATCATTATGCAACGGGTGTTCGTATAAAGCACGGAAATGGGACGTGGCGCTTTCTCCCGGCCACTTGCTCTCGCTGATTCTTAGTCAGCACGGGAAGCAGCTTGTACAAAGTGCAAATGCGAATTAGGAGGAGAACGTGCACGAGGGCCGCAGTCGTCATCAGAGGAACTGTGTACCATCTTCGTTGCGTGCTATGTTAGAACTAATGAACGCGTGGGCAGTAGTTTCACGAAGTACTCTCGTGCAAGCGTCTTTATGCCTATGTTTAATGGCACCAGTACGCAGCCCGTAAGAACGACAATTCAATCAGAATTATTAAGTACCTGAAACATCTGCAAGAATGCGACACCGGTCAGACAAGGAAGGAAGGAAGGTGAAAACAGAAAGGCAGGGAGGTTAACTAGAAAGGCGTCCGGTTGGCTACCCTACACTGGGGGAATGGGAAGGGGGAATAGAAAAATGGGAGAGAGAGAAAGAAGGGGAATAATGAAAAAGACGTTGTAGGACAAGTCCAACTGTCCAAGGCGTTCGCGCAAACCAGACATCTTCAAAAAGCGCAAAAGTGCTATTAGTGCCTTGTGGGCCGACGAGCGATGAGGGCGGTGTTCGAGCAGCACCTGCACGGAAAGTGGCCGATCGTCAAGCTGACATAGCGTCTGAAGCAAGTGTTTTCCTTTCCTCGACGAATCGCGGACAGTGGCACAGCAGATGGTCCACGGTTTCGTCGGTGTCGCACATCTCGCAGGTTGCACTGTCGATCGCTCCAATTAATGCGGAGTATGCCTTTGTGAAGGCAACTCCCCAGCCAAAGTCGACAAAGAAGCGAGGACTCATGTCGAGGAAGTCCTGATGGAGGGCGGAGATGCAAGGAAGGCATGGAATACATCGTGAAAGCGCTACCACACAACACAGAGGAACACCAACTTGCCCGAACACCAACTTGCCCAACAGTCCACTCTTTTGATGCAAGGAAGGGTTTAGCTGGTACAGTCGCGTTCGTTTGATGTTTGGTGAGTTCCACTCAACCAGTGAGAGACGGCGTACCAGGTGTCGAAACTGCATTGCAGCATCTGCAGCATTGCTTTAGCGCAGATACTGGTAGATCTGTCTTCTTCTGTATCCGAGGAATTGTGAGGTGTACTTCTGGGAGACTCAAACACCACGGGGGGAGCACTTGCTTACCCGCAGGCGCGTACCCTTGAGTAAACGCCGCAGTGTGTGCATTGACATTAGCGCTGAATGACGTGCGGGGCCTTGCAGCAACGAGGCTCGCCAGATGGTGTGAGGGAGTCCTAGCCACATGCCTGGGGTGAAGTCGCATGGTCTCAACGGCGATGTGCGTCGTGATAGAGTAATCCTGCGCGATGGCAATGCTTTGAATCGTTGACGCGCTGCGTGATACGCCAAGGCATATCTTAAGAGCTTGTGCTTGAATGCTCTGTATCGTGCGCAGGTTAGTCTTGCAGGTGGTGGCGATAGCAGGCAGGCTGTACCGCAGGAATCCGACGAACAGCACCCTGTACAGCTGTAGCATAGCGTGTATGGACATGCCCCAGTTTTTCCCTGCCGGGAATCTGAACAAGTGGCGGATAGCAGTCAGCCGTTTCTTCACGTAGTTCACGTGCGGAGTCCAAGACAGGTCTCTATCAATTAACACTTCCAGGAACCTATGACTTCGGCAGTATGGTATTACTTGTCCATTAATGGAGATGTTATATGCAAACATCGGTTTCCTGGTGAATGCCACCATTGCACAGTTTTCGCATGAAATTTCTAGTCCTTGTTTCTGAAGGTAACGTGGCGCTGTCGTGACTGCCTTCTGAAGCCGAGAACGAAGCTGAAGCCGTGTCACAGCGGACATCCAAACGCAGATGTCATCGGTATAGATGGAAAGTCGTACGGTGCTTGGCAGATGATTCACTAATCCAATAAGGGTTAAGTGAGACAAAGTTTATAGATAAGACAAAAGCTAATTTACCTACTCGTGTAATAGAACAAAATAGCAGCGTTACAGAATGTTCGGTTTCCTTTGAAAAAATTCACAGCAAATCCACGGAGTCAATAATGATGAGTGGACGAAGCTCCGGAGTTGATCGTAGATCGTGCCGAGTTCCGGATCAATTTAGTTAACGCGCACGCTACGAATCCTTATTGTTCAACTCCGCACAAGTGAAATCTCCCACCGGCTCTTCATTGCAAGTCAAGATCCAGTGCCTATATATATATATGGGTGGCCGGTGAACGGTTCTCCAGCGCGAGCAGTCGGTATTTTCAATCAAGAAACTCGCTAGAAGACGCTGCCTGCGCCAACGTTGTCTCTGGCGGGTGAGGGCGCGTTCTCCTTCTTTGCGAGCTGGTACAGCGTTCATCGAAGATGATGATGATTGTGGTTCGGTTAGGAAAGGACGCTACTTTCTGCAGCCCACGTAGGGAGCACGGCTAAGCGTCCGTGGGGGTGGGGGAAAGGGAGTGAAAGAGATAGAGAGGAGAGAAAGGCCGTAGTGGAGGGCTCCGGAAATTTAGACCACCTGGGGTTCTTTAACGTGCACTGACAACGCACAGGACACGGGCCTCTGGCATTTTCGCCTCCATCGAAAATGCGACCGCCGCGGCCGGGACGAAGCCGCGTATTTTGGGTGGCAGCCGAGTACCTTAACCACTACACCACCGCGGCGTTTCCATAGCGTTTCCATAGTCAACGCGCGCCTTTCGCTCCCTCTCTCTCTCTCACACACAAGACAGCAGATGGAAGAATGGGAGAGCTCGCGCGGGAGGCACGCGCCGAGGGCGAGCGCGAGCCTCCCGGCGCGTGAGCTCTCGAGCGCGACGGCGGCGCGAGGTGGCTAGATACATACTACTACTACTACGACAGAGCAGGGAACGACCCACACCCTAAGGAGCTTCGCCCCTAAAAAGAATAAAAATGAAAACAATACGCGACCTTGCGGTGCGGAAATGACGAAATTGCGCAGAAAAAGTTGCAAGGAACACATGGTAGACGTTATCAAAATGGTAAGATCATCATTTTTTTGCTGCCATATAACTGACCAATGCGCCACGAAAAGAAGAAGAAGATAGCATTTAATGAGAGGAAAGGAGGAGATGTCGGCCTGGAGAGCGAGTCTCTGGCCTGCTACTCCTCACAGTGGTAAGGGGAAAAGGGATAAATATAGAGGGAGGTATAGGAGGTGACGATGGTAAAGTCCAGTGAGTCACTATATACGTCCTAAAAGCGGGTGTGCACCCTGCGCAGTAGTGTTTACAGCACAGTATTAGAGACGGGCATATAAACCTGTGTCACAC